>JAHWXV010526935.1:0-18497 GCA_024586415.1 Phrixothrix hirtus | reverse complement strand
AATTAAATACTGTAATTATGATTATAATTATTTTATTGTACAATCTACTTCTGTCAATTAGTTTTCAAGCTTTACCCTCTAATTATTATGCGATGAGGTGTCTCTTACGTCATTAGCTAGTTGCTTGAAATACTTGCGTTTAGATTATGTTATTTATACTATGTGTAATTAGCTGTGAATCAAAATTAGTTGAAATGTTCTTTTAAAAAAAGATATATGAATGCAATGTTTTATTTATAAAATAACAATTAGATACAGAAAATTTTAGGAAGATTATTTACATCTTTTATGTTTTCACCAGATAAAACTGATTAAGGAGAAAACAAAATTTTTATTCGGCATAAAACAAAATCAAGCAATCAATTAAATTTTTCTATAACTAATTTTTGTACAATGACTATTTACAGCATTAAAGTTTTAGAGGTATAAATTCGGCATACAATAAATAACTTATTTGAAAACATGGAATATTTTAAAATGTGAAACCAGCAGTTGAATTTGTGGATTCTAGCTTTGTATATACAGGCCTATTGCAATTTTAAAACACTATGGATATCTCGCTTATATTATAAGAGATAAGACCAGTTAAATGGAGGCAAAATTGACACGACACTATTGTAGCTTATTAATAATATGATTTGTTTTCAGTTTTTCTTCTTTACAAAATAATGAAGATACTTTCAAGTTGTTTTCATATTATGAATAAGCTATCTATTTTCTATTTAGTGCAGGTTATTTTTCTGAGTGCTACGTGAAACCTGAGTTAAAATATACTACCAACTATTTTATTTCTTTAAGGAGATATGACAAAGAACGAAAACTATGATTTATATTTTGGTCTTTGCAATTATTTAAATGCTAAAGGATTGACAGAAAGCTAGGCTTTCATGGATTTTCTTTCTACTTCTGGGATTATTCTGCGCTTATACATGATTGCAGAATAACTAGTACGCAGGCAGGGTTTTCTTGTAGTACACACCCAAATATATTACTAATAAGGATTGTCTAAGATAGGTGCTTGTTATGTTTTATCATTTGCATTCAATGAGATAAACAGGAGTTTACTAATTTAGAAACTGAATCACGGAAAATGTATTATTTCAATTTTCTTATCAGCATTTTGTAATATCCCGTTACTATAATTATATTTATAGGATATCTTTTGTTACACCCTATATATAAGGGATATAAAATTCTATTTTTATTTTAAAATTTTAAAAAATTCCTTTTTTACTGTAACTCAAGGATTTATATTATATTTTATGACATCAATTTGTTTTCTTTTTATTTTTAAGAACCACGATAACAAATACAATCTAATGCATAACGTTTAAATATTCTAGTAACTCAAATTATGTGTTGCACATTAAGTAAAGCAGATGTGATAACATAGGGTAGTCTTAACCTGGTATTTGAGGTTGCTGGTCATTCCATGTTAGTATTGAAGTTTTACAGTAGATATTTCATTTTCTCCATAAATCTACAATTATTACGTACATTCGATACATATTTATATTTAGTAAAATAAAGAAGTAACTAGCGATCTCAGAGAACTGATACCTTGCTTTTTTGACATTTGTTTTCTTTGATACTATGGGAAAAATTCTGAGGTTAATTAATTCCTTTATTTTATAGGTATCAGTTACAGGAGAGCTCTAGGAAGAAGTTTGGTTGCAAGCAAAAAATTGAGAACCAGGTAAGAATGATTATTTCTATTTACCGAAGTAATTAAAATCAAGCACTTCCAAGTGAAGCCCAATGTTTAATTTAATTCTGTTTTGCATATTGCAGTCAACTTACACGTTGACAGAGATCTTGACTAGTAGTCCATAATTTGTAGCAATGCCCTTATTTAATATCTTCGAACAGACTTTGTCTTTAACTTGTTATGGTACAAGATTATCTGTAATGCGCAATTGTTAATGAATTTGGGAATATAATTTGTCACCGATTACGAGAACACTGCAAGTTGTTATCACAATCTGTTAACCTTTTCACTGACCTTGGCTTGCTCCTCATATGGACTCCAAACTTATAAGAGACTAATTATTTCGATTTTAAGAAATTGGGAGGGATTTTCTCAATTTAGTTATTAAATTACATTTGCCTTTGAGATTTGAAATACTTTAACGATTATCACAACCATTTTACTTTACCTTTTGTGCATGTAAAATTCCTACTGATTTCAGTATTAATTCAGGAACTGTACTGAAGTTTATTGTGAAATCGCACACTTGACTCGCACTTCCACATTCAATTGCTTAATTGACAGTAATTGAGCTGTCTGTTCGCTTTAACATAGTACAAAACCGATGCTTCTTAATTAATTACATCTGAATAGGTTACATGTTTAGTTCTCTTTCTAGTGACTTAAAATTCAACAGAATACATTTGTCATCTTTATTTCATCATCATCTAAACGAATCTGCACCCGACAACTGCTTGCTGTTCGGCATAAATCGGCTTCCAGAAGACGGACGCCTCTGAATTGTTCGATTTTTATCCATTCAGGCAACACATGTATTATATTACGTTATTTTAGTCAACAAATGATAAAATTCTTTTAACTGTGTTCAATCTGTACCCTTCTTAGTACTGCGATAATTAAATTGTTATTGTTGTTTTAGTTTTTTAATTTTTGACATTAGTTAGAACAACTTCGCATCGCAATTGTTAACCTATTATTAACACCTATCCTCGGAATATCAGCTAGCAATTACTTTGCTAATTACCTAGTAATTATTGAAGATCTAAAGGGCCCAAGACGTTGTGTTTTATAATCTGGTTATTTAATCTCTAATTCAGTGCCTACCTAAAATTGAGCAGCCGAAGGGACTTATCAGAGAACGTTAGTTAATGAACTTTAGATTACACTTCTCAATTTATCTTCCATAAGTAGACGATGTGTTACTACATTTGCCTCTCTATCTAAACTCGTGTTATATTCAGCGACAACATGTAATTAGTGTTACAATTGACGCCTAACGTTAATTTTGTAAATTGTTAACGTATAGTAAATGTTACAAGTTCACTTGAAACAAACAGTAAGTCAAACGATTTAGTTAATTCAAACAGCACATATTTTTTTAATATCTTTCTTCAAAGGGTACATAGTGATAAATACAATTAATTAATGCGTCTGTATTACGTTGCTGCTTTTTAAAGCCAAATTGATTATGATTAGACAAATAAATAATTGTTAACTGATTTACCGATTTTTATTTAAAATCTACTATACGGAAGGTTAAAAAGAAGGTATGTTACCGTATGCACTTCAATGCCATCTTTCACATAGTCTAATTAAGAGTAAAATTATAATAAGATTTTGATCCATGGCACACAGCAGACTTAAGAATCGTACTAGTTAATTATTCTATAATTAATAAATAACAGAATCTAGTCCATAAAATCTTTAATGAAATGAAAATCTTTCAAATGTTTTCCTATAGCATGTTTCATCAGCAGCTAGGCATTTACAAGTAACCAAATTTCTGTACTTTTATTTTAAGCAGGTTTCACTAAAATACGGAAACATAAAAATACTAAAAACACAATAATTGTTAACAACTATCTACTCAGTAGAAAATTTTTATTATATAATAAACAATAAAGTCAAATAATAATTAAGGATTATTATATCTTATCGAAATCAATTGGAGTAAAAGTTAAAATGTTATGTGAATTTGAATAATACATTGGATGTGTTGTTAACTAATTATCCAATAATTAATTGTTTACAATCTTCGGTCACATTGTGCGCAAAGGATCAAAACCTTATTATATTATTAAAGCAAGTAGATCGAGCAACTGGCATCCGAAAACTGATGAAGTTAAGCAACTTACCTAAAAGGACACAATTAAGCATTATGGTATAACGCGGAATGTTTAAGAATAGCTATCACCCGAAATCTACAACTTCTACTTCTTCACGAGCAAAAGTTTAAGAAAAGGACACATGCCTTGGTTTAAAGAAGAATTGCATTATTGGCATAAAGGAAAAGACCATTAATTCTAGATCTATACCCACAATATCAAAATCAGGTAACAATTTTGTATCCAATATAAATTGCGAGTTCTTGCGTACATTCACTAGAAATTCTTGAGGAATCCTGAAGAATTCTTGGGAATTCCCAGGAATTTTTTATATGAGGAATTCTTATGTAGAGCTAAATTTAAAAATATTAAATCATGAATGTTTCCCAATATTTGGTGATCCAATTTTTCAAAATATGGTTAAAAATCTTAATAATTTAATGTTAGTACAAGTAACAAATAATACCAATAAAAGTTGTGTTACTAGTTTCAATAACTCCAACCCAAATATATTTTATTCTAAAATCTTAATTTGACACATTTTATTTTACTGAAACAGAAATTAAGACTTAAATATAATCCCTTTAATTTTTGTAACAAAAATCAATTTCTAGAAAATTCTTCAAATTTGATTCATTAACACATAATGATGCTAAAGCTACAGAATTTCAAATTGAACTATACAGAGTGTTTAATAAATTAGACAAAAATCGTTTCGATTTATGCAGTTTAACAATCGTTCAATAAAAAGTGTAATATATATGAAAAAGAAATATAATTTAATTTTTGTAAAGCATATAAAAGGATACTGTAGTTATCATGAAAATAACCTCTGATTCTTTAGATTCACAGGAATTTACTTCTTTAAAATAAAATCATTTATCCAGATTTAATAATAAATTTGGAATAGTCACCAAAAATAATGCAGATATCCTATCCTTAATCAATTTGAAGTCTAATGGGATATTTGTTATGAGCGCCTGTACTAGTTTCACTAAATTCATAAAGTAAATATTCCAATTATACCAGTAGTTTCCTTTATTAATTCCCCGCATTCAAGTTAGTCGCACAATTAAATAAGCTATTAAAATAAAAATTGGAATTCAATAATAAATATCTGTCAAGAATTCTATTTAACCTGCAGAAGAATTTAAAAAATTGAAAACTGCCAAAATGCATATTTTAACATCTTTTGGCGTAAGGAATTTATGTCCTAGTATCCCTCCACTAGACCATGTTAAAACTAATTTCCAATTACTTGGTTAATTCCAAATTTTCGGACATTCAAACCTCATTGACTAATATATTTTTAGAATTAACATTAGAACAAGACTTCCTTTCATTTGTCGAACACATCTATAAACAAAGTAATGATTTAGTAATAGGTTCTAATCTATCCCATTTCCTACAGAAATATTTATTAATCGTTTAAACGAACAATACATTTTTAATAAAACCCCGATTGTAAAAAATAGGCTACTGAAGAATATACGTAGACGACAATATTTGTTATACATAAAGATAAAAAGGAAGAGCTTTTATAATGGGTCAATACAATCCATAACTACATTAATTTCACTTTAGAGTTTGAAAACGATCACTGAACCCGTAACAATAAGGGTAAACTTAGCTTTGGTATCTATAGAAAACTCGATGATTAATTATATATGCAATCATTCAATGATACATAATTTTGCAGCATTCAAATTCTTGTTTAATAGCTTATTTAAAATTCCCGCGAATAAAACATACTTCGATAAAGAACTCAAAATCATTTTTCAAATTGCAACGAACAACCGCTGTCTTTTAACTCGTACTTCATCATTAAGTGGTGAATAAAACTTAAATCTGTAGCAAAATGATTGCGTTTTCTTGATTCATTTTAGATTATGTAAATAACCAACCAGCTGCTCTTTCAATTATTACATCTTTCAAGTAGTGGTTTTAAACAATAACAATCCCTAATTATTTTGATCCCCTTTTTTGTTATTTAGTACTAATAAATTGTCCTAAATTTCTGCTAAGTTATGTAGTTTCATCACTAACATCATGTATAATAAAGAACGCATCCGCTTGCAACATTTATGTATTTGTATGTATAAATATAAATTACTAACGAAACCTGTTAGGTTGCTGTGAGTGAATAGCATGTCCTATTCAATCGAAAGTTGGCGGAATACCCGAAACTAATGACAATTTTAATCGTGCTAGCGTTAGGTTTTTTGTTGAAGAAATCTAAAAAATATTATATAGGATCGAGAAGCATAAATCTGTTGCGGCTCATCATTAATCTTTTGGTGTTCAGAATTTTATAACTTAACTAATTAAGAATAGTTGAATTAATTGAGTACATTTTCCGTTGAAATCCGTTTATTATTTTGAATAAAACCTTTATCAGGGTTTGTGGCGCTAATCGATTTATGTCATAATTAGTATTTTCCGTAGATATTTTGTTCCCCTTTAGTTCATCTTTATTTGGCTATATCCTAACACGCAATTTAGTCCTTTATTTGGAGCATATGAGCTTTGCATCCGAGGGCATCCTGGAGTACGCTGAAAGTCGCACATTCCAGCCACATTCCAACGAATTAAATTAACACTCAAGATTACTCGTATGACCTTTATTAAGATAGCGGCACAGTAAGGTAGCGCCGGAGTCGTCTTATAATACTACGCTAAACATTAAAAATACAGATTAACTTGTGTGCTGACATAAATTCTAGTCTGATATGATGCCAATTGTCTTCAATTTAACCATACTTACTTAACCATCAGTTGCTAACAAATTATAACTGTTTCGGACCTTATAAGCTTACCTATTAAAAACTAATACAAGTAATTACTTATTGTCACTAACTTGACCCTAGTGATTCCATACCCAAAGTTTAGTAACCTGAGGGTTATTGATAAATTTTCGTTCGTCAAAGATATTAACAGCGGACAACTCTATAAGAATTCGGTACTAAATCAAAAAAGAAAAAGTAAAAAAAGGGAATGGGATCCGTAAAAGTTAACCCAATCACATGGAGTTTCAATTTTTGGTAAACGGCAAGTTAGACCCATTCCCTCTAAAATTACCGAACATCCTTAAGAAATACAATTATAATGTGCCATTTAATAACGCAGTCTGTTTTAACGTATGCCCGACGCGACGTCGCATAAAACTGATTCGGTTTTAACATTACCTTTCGAGTTTAAGTATACTAAAAAACAAAAGTAGGAATGCGTTGAGGTAACCACTCTAAGCTGCAGTCGAACGTAAAGAGCAGAGTTGAAATGGTCACACCATCGAAAAAACCTCAGATTAATTCAACGTTATCAAATCTAGAAAGTAAATAAATATTTCGGAGGATACTGCTTGTGGTCCAAATCTTTTTAAATTATTCAACCAATAAAAATAATTGCTGATCGCCAAATGTCACAAATCGGGCGCGTATGAATCTACCCTTAATTGAACTGTGATAACAGCGTTATTAATTTCAAATCTTCTAATTAGGAGAAATAGTGCGAATGCAATCAATCTTTAGTTATAAACCTATAAACTTGGAAAGCGAGTATTTCACAGTATAAAACCGATAGCTTATGGATTTAGACGATTGAAGCCAATGACGCGATGGTCGGGCGATTTGAAGTTCTGCATAATTTTTACTGTTATATCTACGATTTTAGGTAGTTTTAGACCAAATTAGCATACTTATTCACAAGAAGAACTACATCAAACTTGCAATATATGTAAATGTTATGCACAAGGAAGTGTATACAACGAACGAAATTTTTAACAGGAATGTATTACACTGCGCGTGTACTAAATTCAAGTTGACATAAGAGTCGAAGATGCAACTGTGAAATTAAATTTCTTACTTTTCACAAAACACCAAGAAAATGGCCAAAACCATAGAATTTGAGGCAATTAATTTGATGGTGTTTACAGTTTAACTTACTAATTATTAACTAGTGTACAAAATATTGCTTTGAGGTGTAAGCATTTCAATAAATTATAACTATAAAATCTTTGCAAATTGTCAATCGCTATCTATACAGTTAAGCCGCCAATTAGAAAATCTCAGTTATTAAATTTATGCGTATAATTTACATTAAGTTCAAGTTATTTCTTACGTATTTTTATAAAATATAAAATACCGTAGATAAATTGTGAATGTCAATGTCATTAGTTGGAGTTTACAGGCTGCGTCGGCTCTTTGTAGCTGTTATGTTTGAGTTCACTGAGACGTATGTGAGATTTTGAAATGTTCTAGATCAACTACAACTACTAAAAGCGTTAAGAAATTGTGAATTATAAAATCTCCGTACGCTACTACTATGGTGTTGTAAATTTATTCATACAAGTGCTCAGTTACCACGAAGTCGGTAAGCGGCGCTAAGCGACAATCGGCCAAATTTAAATCAGATTAAGGGTTGAGATAGAAAAACTCCTTTTCGTACCGAAACCATACAATATGACGGCCATTTGGGTTAGGTTAAACGTAGAATTAAGGTTTAATCTTAAAAAAATGTAGTTTTGAGCGAACATAAATCTCCCGATCTTAATACTGAATATAAAACGCTTCCAATACTCAAAATCTATTTGTTTCGATACCTTATCATTACAATACTTTGATGATGTTGAACATATGTAATTTACAAGTTAATTAATATTAATTAAGTAAAAAATAAGCTACATATATCTTCTTAGGAATTGTTAATGTTTTAATTTACGCAATTAAATATGATAGTATTAGGAAAATGCCGTGATAAGATACCGTTTCCTAAGTTTAACGAAACCAGATAGGGGCAATCTCAGGAATATATAAATGTCACGTTAATATTACTGACAATGAAGTCGCAATTTAAATGCATAAAATTATGCAAATAGAAACGTACTTTCAATAAAGTGCAATGAACATCAATTCAAAATAAATAGAAGTGATTGGTTAAATAAACCGAGCAAAGAAGTTGTCATGGTAACGCAGGAAGTCTATAAAAGGCGGAAGGCCCGCTGAGCACTCATCTTAAAGCGTTAATTATTCGAAAATCGTTCAACATCAGGTTTCCCGGTTAAGCTAAGAACAAGTCATCAAAATCTAGGTGAACAAAATTATTTTGCAAGTAATAAAATTTTACTTGCAATTGTAGCCGTGCAGAAGCATACTTCTACATGAGACAATCTTCTATTAAATAAATAACTAAGAAGGCAGAAAAGAAATCCCAGATCACCGTTATGCTAGCACTGGTCAATCGTTTTGAATAATCCAACGTAAAAAATCTGAAATGATTATTTCTCACGTAAATAAAGTTTTAAACCGTTAATTACGATAGTAAAGGAATTACGGATAATACCCTAAACATTATATTTTTAACTTGAAGTAGTAATTAATTTAAAATTTGTTTAAAGTACATAGCATTTTCTCGTCAAGAATTAATAAAAACACGGCTAGAAGTCTCTAAATTATTTACTGCAACAAAAATTGGAATTAATTTTATTTCAATTTGTAATTTTTACGTATGTTTTTGAAATGATTTCTGTTGTAATCAAATAAATTATTTATTATTTACCCAGTTGAATATAATTTCTGATTTCACCCAATAATAAAGAATCTTAGTTTATACAAAAGATACCGTTATTGCAAACAAATAAATATTGACGTTTTTGTACCGCTCATTAAGGGACAGGCAACTTTCTACGTGTTAACCCCTTAAATAAAATAAATATTTTGTTTTTCCGGTTTTTATATATAATTCTATTTTATTCTATTTTGTATATAATCAATTAAATAAGTGTATCAAGAATACAGAATTAATAATAATAATAATAACAGTAATATCTCATTTTTGTTTAAATGTAGTGTATCTACAAACGTCAAATAAAGAGAGAAGCAACACAAAAAAAGGAGGAATGCAAGAAATGTGTAACGATTTCGTTATCGTTTTGTATTTGTTGATTTAGTTTTCATAATATTATTTATAGTTTAGCAATTTCTTAACTTATCCATTAAATTTTACTCCGTTTTTAGAATTACCAACATCTACGTTTTTCTATTGCCATCGAACTGAATATTTAACTAATATTCAAAATTACTTTTAAGGCCGGTTTCATTAACTTTCTTTAGTTATACCAGCGATGGCGTAAGAATTTACTTTTGTACCAAATTACATTGCTAATGAAATTCAAAATTGTGATAACCACATGTGTTTCGCAGTCTGTTCTTCAGAACAAAACACAAGCAAGACATGATTTTAAGTAACGTAATTGTTCCAATTTATAAGTTGTTGATTACGCTTTGTAATAATTTCTAAACATGAAATTTATGCTTGTTGTTGCTTCTATTTAGTGGGTAAGAGATAATGCGAATTTTCCTATATTTTACTAATTAAAATTCTATTTAGTAGCTATCGGTATGTCTGCGTATCCACACATGATATAAAGGTTTACAGTTAGGAGGGATTAAATATTCTTTTAATTTTGGTTGATGATATGGATATTCTTGGCCCTGTTAATTATCAATTCATGCAGATTAACGATACACTGATTGTTATTAATAAAAAGAAATTTACAATTCATTTAAGAAGCAGTCGCCGTTGCTGGAATCTTCTATGGAAACATGTATTAAGTTAAGTGAACAAATACGTTTAATTGTTCTACATTTATTTCATTTTAAAATAATATTTTTTCACACCATTAGTGCATATTAATGTACATAGACAATTTTTTGGCTGACTACTTGATATCATTATTTAATTAATTCACTTAATTAAGGTCAGTGCAAAGTTTATTTAAATTGTTTTGTTTAATTTCATAAATTTTTTTTTAAGAAAATTATTATAAATTCTTTATCCTTGGAGAGTAATTTTTGTGGAAATAAAATTATTGATTCCAAATTATTAAAGAAGAATGAACTGTACGTCATTTCTCCGATTTAGTCTAAATCAAACTTTAACTTCATGCAGATTTAATTTTCTATAACCGCTGTTTCATTTATTTAAGTAGTTTATATTTTCAACTTGCGCATTATAAAATAATAGATTCAACAATGAATTTTTTGTATGCATAGCTCTGAACAACATAGGTGGTTATTAAATAATGCTCGGCTGCGGTCTAGACTAGCTTAATTGGTACATGGCGCGTAACATGTTGGAGGTAGTATTTCGAGGAACTGGTGTCAAAATCTTGGTGTGTAGTTGGAATACAAAAGGAACTCCACCAACGATGAAATATATGAACTGCAATTTTTTCAAGAAATGAGGTTTCAAGTATGGATCGCAGTGCAAATTCCGACATTCGCCAACAAAATTAAAACCATTGCAACTACAAAGTCCACTATTACGAGTTGTAACAATCTTAAAAATTAGAAACAATAAAACCTAATGGAACATTCTGGAACAATATGACCCCTTCTTTATGATAAAGTAGATAATGTAATCACAAATAAATCACTTCGGTAACCGATATCTGTTTTTAATTAGGTAAGCGATGAGTCATGGCATTGCAATTTATTGCATGATTTTGACTCTTATATTTTCTAATACTTTTTCCTATCTATACAAAAAGCAGATTAAGTTCTCCCGATTTTAGTTTTTATTAGAATCTTGTGCTGCTAGATACTGAATACATGAATAGAAATATAAACGTTTGTTGTTAGTGTACTATGAAATAAACATTTAAATAAATAAGTGTATATAAATAATCATAATCGTAGTGAATATAAATAAACATTCTAAAACAATTAACCAGTTTCGTTAGAATATTATAAGAATTGTAAGTGGATAAGGAAACGTTCAAAACATTGAGAAAGCTTCTAATAAAGGCGCGAATTTTAAAACTTCTTTCACTGGGAAAAGACACACAAATGTGTATTCTCTCACATTAAATGAGCTATATGCAGTACGGGTACCCAATAAGATCTGTGAATACAAAAATTGTAAGAGGAACTATATACCCAGGTTTCTTCCTTATTACAAATTTTCAGTATAGAGTACCTAGTTTCAAAATCAACAATCCTATCAGTCTATAATCCTGAAATACAGGATGAATATTTAAAATGTATTCGTATAATGACAAATTTTTGTGTCTTTTACCCAGTGAACGAATTTTTATGATTCCCGCATATATTAGAAGTTTTCTCCATGTTCTTGAATGTTTATATTATACTAACTTCTAATTTTAGTCGTTTAGAATTCACTAAGTGAATATACTGAAAAGGAAAAGCAAAATCGGCTTATACCTCTATAAATCTAACCGATTTTCTAACAAATGAAGACGACGAGGCGTTAAAATGTAAAACTTTGCAAGGAAGCAGGGATACAGTCACGGCCTGCTGAATGAGAGGTTTTAACCCACGTATTGCTTATATTCTATCCAGTAGCCTACTAGTCAGTAATTTAGTTAACTTTAGCACCGAATGGTAGAGAAGTATATTATGGCATAATAATGTGTAATATATCTCAAAAATTATTTATAAATTGAAAATAGATAACAATAAAAGTAACCCAGATAAAAAAGTAGAAATAGCTAAAATACTCTTAGATTTAATTAAGGTTTTAATACCGTTTTAACCGTAGAACGACAATTGAGCGAACTTTAATCATGATGCAAAACTTGACGTTTAATGCTGTTTTCTGATAATATTTGCAAAACAAAATCCATGAATAAACTATTTTTGTAATATTTATTTTTCGCCAATAAACAGTTTATCGCTTATAAAAGGTACGGGACACTTTATGCGATTTAGGCACGACTTAGATTAATTAATAACACACATTTCATTAGACTCTCTCACCCGCAAAGCACCATATAGAGAGCTTGTCGGATGAATCAAGTTTAACCTTATCATAACGCTGTTGTTACAAGCCATATTAGCAATAGCTCATGCGGCAAGTAAAGTCACGGCCGGCAAAATACAGTGGAGGGAGGCGGGGTTCATCGATACGTTTGAGACTGAACACTGTAAGGTTAAGGCAAAATCGTTAAAAGTGAGCGCCACTGTACTTAAGTCAATGACAGCTACCAGGTAATACCAGTTTGTGAAAACACCGTGTACGTCAAGTTGTTGATATCTAGCTTTAGAATGGAGACAGACACCTCTACGGTAATGACGATATGGGATAAGGTGAAAAAAAATGTACTGGGCTGTAATTACTGACTATTTGTGTCAGCCCCTGTATATTACAAAAAACGAACTTGTTATTGAAATAGGGGTAAAGCCCTTGTAGTATATTGATACAGACCTACTTTTAACTAAGAAGATAAAAAAGGCTTTTGGTATGCTCTGTATATTAGAGGAGATATAAAATGTCTAAAATAATTTCAATTCTAGTTAATGCTGTGCAAAATTTTAGTTTTAGAATGCACTTTACTTGATGTAAATCATTTTAGGACGGATACTAAAATTGACCGCCCTGTATACTATTAATGATTTAACTTACAGAAAATTATATTATTATGAAAGTTTTAAATTCGACTTATAACTTTATTTCTGTTAGCAAAATACTGGATCAGATTTAACTTGTTAAACGCACACTGTATAATTATGATTTCAGGTAAAATTTATGCTGTTAAAATAAGAACACTTATTGAGAACAAAACACATTGCATAATTAACTTTTCACTTTGACACATTAATACAAGTCTGTTAATAATCAACAATGGTAACGGTATGCCTTCAGTTCTATAAACAATATAAACATTAGTCAACGTTACTGAGGTTCGCATTTACTAATTAAACACAATCAAAGTGCCCCAGTAGACCAGAAGGAAAGGTTTAAAATTACTTAGAAAAGAAGACACATTTCGCGAGTACCCTGTATGCTATTATTTCATTAAACAAACTAAATTAATATAATACAATGGTTTGGTCGATTAATAATGGATGTTGACAAATAAAAATTACTGGCTTAAATTTCTAACAAGCAAGAGTGTTCATTAAAATATTTGATGGTGAGGGTTTGTAATCCATTTGTTTCATACAACCAAACAGATAGAGAAGCAGAGGTCCATTTATTACTTGACGTTAACCAAAAGCTAGATTTGCAATTTATTTGCACGTACGGGAAGATAGTATAACACCCTTTTTGGATACGAAATAATGTAGCTATAACTTACAGTCAAGGTGGTTCTTATTTGCGTTTTTGAAGCGGACGTCATCCCTTATTGTCCAATTAAATAATGACCCTGCGGGTGGATATCAAAGGAAAATGTTACTGCCTAATTCCTGTTGAATTTTATATCCCAATTAATTAGGGAATTCCATTTCAGCACCTAAGCTCCGTGGGTACCTTAGAACTTCAACAAGTACAGTTTTGATGAGCTAAAATAAAGACCAACAGCAATTCCGAAACAACTACTGCGGTTCACAACTTATGTAACTAGTATTCGATTAACTACTGATCAATACATTCCTCAAGAGAGCTGCGGGTTTCTTTCTTTTCCATGTTCTCATACTTACGCCAATTCGTTGCTTATACTACATTTCCTTTGTAGCGGCACAAATAGTTACTTGACAAAATTTCAATGCTACGATGTACATTAATTAATTGGATACCTATTTCTGCTTTTTTATTGAACGAGATGTCTCCTTCTATTGCCTTCGGCACGTGTGTTTATGTGTTTTAGCAGCGTTTTAAAGTATCTGGCGTTGGTTTTGTTACTTTCTAATTCAAAATAAATTTACTGATTAAATTTTATACTGCTAGGGCTACATTTAATAAAATTTCTAGGACAATTATATAAAATATTATACGAGGTGTTTTCAATAGATTCCTATTTTAATTTATTTTACTTTGTAAAATAAGCTGTTTAGATTTCTTCAATTAATTCTTACCCTACTAAAATTATTTGAGCAACTAATGTACATGGTAGTGCATATTTATTACGCAATATTTTATTAATTTTCCTTAAAATACAGCAACAGGTGAGAATGTGAATTTTAATTTCGGTACGCTTCGGCCATTAAAAAGGAATCCAAATGGAGGACATATCTGTCATGACTCCGATGGATAAAGCAGCCAGACTTCATTTCTAGTAGTAAAGGCCTCCGTAACAAAATTATGAAATCATACTTCATAATTTAGTACATGAACTTGTGGATTATGAAAATGTATTGAAATGTTCTTAGCACGTATCGAAGTTAACTCCGCTATTTTTATTATTACTATCCAAGGGATTCTAAACCAGTATGATCAAGATGAGCTAAAAGGCACCGATAATTTGAGATTCAAAATATGAAATTAGGTACTTATGTAGTAAGTTCATGTATGAGCATATGATTGATAAGTAAAATAATGTTAAGTTTAAACGTGACACTAAATTAAGTGGTTTAATTTAAATGCATGCAGTAAATAGCGGGCTGGGAAAAGCATTACAGCAAATTTTGATTGTATTCCTAAAGAAAACGTAACTAGTATGTTTAGAAAAAGCTGTACATGTGCATAGTTTTATCCGATCATTTTACAGTTAAGGGTTTAAGGAACAAAAAATTATTCAATCAGATATAAACGCTATTCCACCCATGTAAAAAGCAATAGTAAGTATATTGTAAAACAGTAAATTCTTTTTTAAATTATTCAGTTTAACTATTCTTAATTATAAAATATTAAATATCCAATCATCATACACTGACAATATATCACAGGCATCCTATCGCTTTTATATACCTAATATCATATACATAGATGACAGCAAATTTTAAAAATCGGTAAATTCACCATTAATGCTTTAATATACTCTAAATCCACCAAATGCCGCAACTATATAACTGTCGGTATATTAATGAGTGCTGAGTTTCCGATATTTACGCTTTTTATATATTTGATTCAATTGATCACAGCATCCTGCGTTAAGTTTTAGAATATATAGACGTTGTATCTTTCTCTACAAGAAAATATTGACGTCACACCCAATAGATGTTTTCAAAGGTTAGCCTTCCCAAATTTATTCGGTATCGACTGAATAGACAACAACAAATTGCATTAAATGTATCATTTAGCTTTTAGCGGCTGATTGGTAATGCAATCATATGATAAATAAAATAACGCATTCAATATTATAACTGAAGAATGAATTGGCAGTCTCTTAATTGCATATTAACGTTGAAGTGAAAGTGTAGTAGATTTTGCGAACAATCATATCATACCATAGGTAAGACACAAAACAATAAATATTTTATTTAAGAAAATTGGTTGGTATATTTAATGCGGATTGTAAATAAACCAAGTTACATGCAGTTATGATTAAGTGACCCAAGTAGATTTCTAAATACTTAAGTGATATCAATTATGTGTGTAATTTACTGAAAGGTTAAGGTATCCAAACATATTTTATAGAAAATATACGGTTATATCCTAGTCAGGTTTAACAGCAAAATAAAAGTTATTCTTTATTGGTGTAGTAAATTTTGCATTTTTATACTGAGCCGCCATCTGTTGTACATCTGCGTAACTGAAAGTATGTCGATAGTAACATGATATAAAATTATTAATAGAGCTGATGTTTTTAATTTTCTGGTGGTAGAAAAATGTTCTTTATTACTAATTATAAGCACACCGAAAAGTGCAAATACTTTTAGCTAATTTAACACTTTTTATTAACTTTTAGATTAAACCCTCCCGGTTAAATTTGGAGCGTGTAGCGTATTTATAAAAATTTTGTTCATCCATAATTTATATTTCGCATTTAAATGTTCATACATTCTAAATATAATTAGATTATTTAATTTAGATATATTTTATAACTTAAACCTATTTAATGTCGTAAGGTATGGAGGATATTAATCATATTATGAATGTCTTAAGGTTGCTCCTCAAACTGATTATTTGATAAGTTGACTAAACAGCTCGATTGAATATGTCAGCATCAATTTACGTCAACAGCACGTTAACAATAAAACGGTCTAAAAGGTTTATTTACATTTTCCGATATCCACCATTAAATTGAATTATTTGAAAATGTATAGAGTAGGCAACAACAGATTACTCGTTTCTTTCTTCAGTTTTAAAGCTTTGCAATTTTTCATAATTTTAAATCATTAAGCGCCGTGACGTTGTTGGGAAATATTTGGAACTGAATTAATTTTTATTATATAGAAATCTAATAGCTTAATTTAATATTGAATAATCCATAAATCCGTAATATTTGTGCGGGTTCCACGTATACATATTTCATAAAATGAAACGAAAGAATATTACTGTTATGAGTTGCTTCGTAATCATCCATTTTTTATATTTCCAGATTTTTCCAGCATTCTTCGTACATTAAAAAACATGCTCTGTCAGTGCATCATTAATAAAATGTGATCATTCAGCGTTCCATTTCATTAGTAACACAGCTGAAGATACTTAATGAACGCGTTTAGAAAAGAGTTATTACAAACTCACTAATTAAAGTACTCAAACGCAGATTTAACTACACTGGTATAAGTAATATGAAAAGTCATTTTCATGCCGATTTTATATGCGGTCATCCAAAAATTAATCGTGTGCCGCAGAAATCGAGATAGGCGCTGATCGGGATTATTCAACAGTAATAAACTTGCCCTAGAAGTCTATAAATTTCATGTAACTTGATACTAAAAATATTTCTTAAGATATTAGAAAGTCACTCTTCCAATAAAATAACCCTCTACCAAGAAAGATATGTCACAGACTTTGATGAGATCGAATATCCAATATTGAATTACTCACCGGTTTCCGGGTGTTCGAGCAGACAGATCTTTATGAGTTCAATTCATATAATATGAATTGAGTGTGGAATATCCTGTTTTACTATTGGAATTTTCATAGCCTAAAACTGTTTTTATTAGGCGAATATCTAACTGGAAACTGACAACGTTATACATTCAAATTTTATTACCGATTGTTGACATTGACGACTTTTTGATAGATATAAACACGAGTTGCTATATGTAAATAAAGTAACAAAAACCTGTGATTCTAAAAAACATATTCTGTACAGATAAAGTTTATTTGAAAATTTTATTTCCCCTGCGCACATTTCTCAAGTACTAAAGATGAAAATTAGCCCTGTGATGATATATGTTGCAAACGACCAGATAAAAGTTTTAACATTAAAATACTTGCGAATTTTAATTGCCACACAAAGCAGAAAAAAAGGCGAAGTTTACATAACTTTTATATCATGCTGTATCCTTTAAAGGGTAAGTTTAATTATCCATCTTTATTCATGTTTACACAGTTTACCTCTGTAAGAATCAATATTGATTCAGTAAATAATGCAAAATCCTTTTTTAGGTATTCAATTCAATTGTATACACTATGTAATACCTAATTTTCTTGCGCACGTCATATGAAGGATTTAAATTAATGTGAATAATGATTCCTTTGGATCAAATTTATTTAAACAGCTCCCAAACATATTATTCTTAATTTATTTCGTATTAGTTTAACGGAATATATTTGGCAACTTAATTAATTATTTATGTCGTGTTTATTTTAAAAAGTATTCAATAATTGCTTGCTTGCGTGCAAAGAAAAATTAGGGAACGGATAAAACAAATAGAACTTCCATCTTCAATCTTTATCTAAAAAATTTAACCCCAAGAATCACTGTAATATATTTAATAGACGTTTTCCATTAATCTTTAAAGAAATATTATTTAAATAAGTTTCCTGAGTGAAAACTGCGACGGGTGTTTTAAATTAACCATAACTGTCGCACGAAAGCTATATATATATAT
>JAHWXV010526853.1:0-10002 GCA_024586415.1 Phrixothrix hirtus | reverse complement strand
ATTCTGAGCCACTCTATAGATATCCATGTTGGGGTGTAGCTTGTTGAGAACTATCTTCTTTGAAAAACCAAGGTGTTGAGGTTTCCGACGGGCGTGAGCATCCGCACCTCTTGTGTAAGATGTAAGCACATCGCGAACTGAAATTCGCCAGTTCCGGAGATTTCTGAGAAAATACGGATAGAGGTTTTCAATTCTCCTAAGTAGGTCTCAACAAGGTTTTGGAAACAACACTGTAGGTTTTATTATATGTTGAGTTTTACATCTCGTTCCAATTTTTAATTAAAGCCAGCCCAGTCACGTTTCACCTCTTACACTGAGAAATGACACCATTAACTTTGCTACAAATTCCACCAATTTCAGGAAAATTGGCCATCCTAGCATTTTTTACAGTAGCACACGGTGCTTATCGTAGGCACAAGTAAACAAGGGCCCGCTTGTCTTCAATTTAGAATTATAAGAAAAGTATAAAGATATGTGCTGACTTTGGTGTCTAATGCACTCAAAAAATTGTTTAAAACTATGAACTCTAAATTATGGATTGAAGCAATTTTGAATACCGTTGCACATAAAATAGGAAGATATTTTATTTAGGTTAAAATATACGTTTCTCCATTTTTTGTATTTCAGTTATGGTTAAATTACAACTTGAAGAGTTTGACAAGGGTACAATTTAGTGATTGTATTGAACATTATAAATTAATATCTAATTGGTCTAATCGTTATTTTATAACGCATCAATTACTACAGTTGATAGACACTTATTGAAAATCAACAGTATCAACAATCCAACGCCCTCTTTAATTAAAAGGTTTAATTGATATTTAATTCCAGACATTGAATTGTTTTCATGCGTAAATGTAATTTTGTAAAGGAATTTAATAAAATGGAAACTGGGGAAATCCCATCTACACCCGATCAATAGCTACAGTGCGGGCAAACATCATAAATGTCGTTTCTTCCAATTCACCCCAATATGATAATAAAAGCAAACCAAGCCTAAGATTCAAAATTTGGTCTGTCTTATGGTAATTTTAAAGTTGACGTTAAAGAAACCTCAATCTAAAAACCCGTAGCAGTAGTAATCCCACCTCGTGCTTAGTAATCGCCGAGTGGATTCAAGTTATCCAACCTTTAGGGACGAATAGCATGCAATGGCAATGACTATTCCGAAAGCTAACAAGGGTCGAACACCCGAAAGCCCACGGCCTTCAACAGAGAGAAACTACCTGGTTAAATGGTTTTACTTCAGGTCAGCATTAAACTGAAACTAAATTCTATGACTGATTGATTTATTAATCGATTGTTCATCAGAAGAAAACGGTATGTGACGGCTTAATTGAATAATCATCAGAAACTTTATACAAACCTTAATTGGAATATTGAAATTGTAAAGGTATAAATTACTATTTTGATTTCAAGTTAATTGAGATTTGATGAACGCAAGTTACCACTGAACGAGGATTTAATTTTAGCAACGATAATGCGTCTCTAGCCATTTATTATCGCTACCCATTAACATTAATGAATTATAAGCTCTAAAAGGATTTTCTGAAAGCAATACTGGCAACGTTAATAAATCTCCACCGCTTTCGAAATAAAATAAATACAAATGCCGCCCTACATTGCTGAAGAAAAGAGTTCAGAATTTTCCCAAGTCAGACAGAGCTTACGTTGCGATCTTAGTTGATCCCCTATTTTATAAATTTTAGGGATACTTCAAGGAAAAAAAAGAAATTTATTGAGAAAACATAAAAGAACATTGTTGGAAAATTTTTTTGTTATCTAAAAAACTTTATCGTGTTTAGCAATCCAGTATAAAGCAAAGCAAAATTTACGACATCCTTTAGAACGGTTTCGAGATTTCATGAGCCTGAAACACTTTTTTATAGACGCGGCTAATTAATGCTAATCGTAAATGAACTCAATACGCATTATCTTAATGTAACAAGTTCAGGGATAACACTTTTCTCGGCGAAAACCTTCAAAAATAAACGCACTTTTGACGTGCAGTATATCAAATCGTTAATCAACTCATAACAATAAACACTTGAAACTCTCTACCAATTTTATCGGCTCCCTTTGTCGGCTGCTGCGATACGTCCACAAAGTTACATCTGCTATAATTAGGTATGTCCATCACAACTTTCATGCAATGTTAATCGTTAACTGGAATATTTAAATCATTTAAGACTTTACGATAAAATCGGGCTGGCGAGATGCCAAAATGTCTTTATTTTCAATCAAAATATTAAAATATTTGCACACTTGTAAATATAAGCTACTTATGACGTCAGATGTTTCGTGTACTCTCCAATTTTGGCTTATTTTGTATGTGTAAGTTCAAGTCTCTATTTTATGATTTGCCATTGTCAACTGTAGTTTTGATTTGTCCCCTTTTTATATAAGAAATGCCCCTAGTGTTCTAAGAAATCGTATTTTATTTACTTATTGTATTTTCAAGAGACGCATAAAACAAAAGACGCCAGTGGATCTGGCATTTTTGATCTCAACGCTGAGAAGTAACTAATTAACATATCATATTCAGAGAAATGTAATTCAAACTTAAGAAAGATGCTCTTAAAATAAAGTTCGTGACATGAAAATGCTACAGCAGTGTGTTGAAAACTAATGTCCACTAGTGGATAATTTCGGAACCACTGGGCCGATTTTATCGTGATTTGTGTTAGGTGATATGCCAACTCATGCAGTACAAGAAAGCCAACTGACAACTTTATGTGACTGCGCACATACTTTGACAGCGTAGGGATGTTCACCCTTTCAGATTTCTTGATGTATGACAGTTGTGGATGATAAGTATTTTAACATCAGTACAAGCAGAAAGTGGGTCAAATATTTGACAGAAGATGATCCCGCAATAACAAGCCTCCACGATCATCAGGCCCAGCAACAGCTACTGACGCTGCTCATGAATTGATTTGTGCCAATCGTCACATGAAGCAATCAAAAACTGCATAAACTATTGGAATATCGCGTGAGAGGGCCCAACACATCATCCATGTTCTTCTTGGCTACACGCACGATGGGTTCCAAATGATGCAAGAGCGATAGCAGATGTGTCAAGATATTTGTCACAACATAAAGATTGTGACTCTGGCAACAAGCTTTGGACACACCATTACAACTCAGAAAGAAAGCATCAATCCATGGAGTATAGGCACAAAATTATCCCTACCCAGAAGACGTTCAAAGCTGTCCCTTTAGCGGGGAAAGTCATGTTGACCATTTTCCAGGAGGTTGAGGGCATTGTGCACACGAAATTTCTTGAACGTGGGCAAACTGTGAATTCCGCTCGATATGTCGCATCTCTGACGAAACTCAGTGCACGATTGCAATGTGTTCGCCAGGGAAAGGACAGCTTGTTCTGAATCGCTCTTCTTAAATTTTGCAAAGTTTGGCAATACCTCTCAGAGTTTATTGTAGTTCTACGTTTAAGGAAATCAATAAGAAGCCTGACTTTTCCTGTCCCAAAAAACGGTTGCCATAATTCTCCTTGCAGACAAGGTTTGCATGCATTTTCTCGTCCTTTTTAGGGAATTTGTATGCTCCCACTCCATAGACTACAATTTGATCTCGCAGTTCACATGTTTGGCCCACATCGTTTATCCCCACGTGAGTCGCGAAAAGCAAGCTGATCAGACGCGTCAGTTTCACGACATTTTGCCAGATCAGCCCTACAGCCCTGCGATTTTACCGTTCCCCATAGCTTATGGAACATCTCAAGAGTGCCATTTCACAAGTGATGCAGAGGTGGAACCAGAAGTGACGCAGTAAAACTAGTCAAACGTTGGCATACTTGTGTCGAAATAAATGTGAACATATCCTGTGAGAGAAGACTTGCCAAGCTTCAAATAGACAGTATAGTAAATTGATTCGGAATTAATAAACTTATAAACTAGGAGGCATTATTTTTCAGCGTGCTCTCGTATTTACATTTTTAAAATGCAAAAATGAATATTCGTCATTCTTTTTAAATATATTTTACATTTCATGTTCATAATTTGCATATTATTTTAATTTATGCCGCTAGATGGCGTCTTCAGAGCCTGCTGAAATTGATGTGAATACAGGCATATTGTTTCAAAAATTCAATAAAATATTATTTAAAAATCATTTAAGTTATTGGTGATGCTAGAATGATTATCTTCTACAGTTCAAATGCATTTTTCAACCACAGTTGTTATGAGATGGGGACGCCATATTCAATACAAAAATACAATGAACTATGGATTATTCTAATATTCAGCATGCCACATTGTTTTTTTACAACGTACACCTACCATGCATCGCAATTCATTCAATTGTTTTAATCAACTTACCTTTAATATGTCAATTTGTTGAATTTAAGTGTGAGTTAACAATCTTTTTGTCAACAGTTGTAATGAGAATAATTAGTGGTAGTTTCGCAACAAATTCGTATTTGGATATACGGGGTGTGAGATGAGAGATGTAATACATCGGTAGCGCTAAAAAATCGAGGAAGCTATTCGTAAGGAGCCGTGTCTAAAGGTTGCCAAACCAGATTGACCTCATAGTCTAGTAAATTTGAAGAACCCGTTATCCTCCAAAATCTTCTAAAACGACGAGATTGAAAAATTGATTGTCTAATGTTCTATATTCGATATAAACTTATCTTTTTTCTAAGGAATGTATAGTTGGGTTCGGTCTCAACGATGTATCATAAGTTATAGTTATCTTTAAAGTTCGCAGACTTACGATATCAGAAGAGGCTATTTACTTGAACATGGACTAATATTTCACGAGGTGCCACTGGCGTGTTAACAATAAATAAAAATTAAATGTATTATTTAGATAAATATAATAATATAATAAACTTTACACCTTGGTCTCGAGTATAAATGTTGTTTTTATTGTAACAGACTTTCAAACTGCACCAGTTTATCTTACAAGTGTAAGTTAAAAAAATTTAGCTTCATATTGATTCGTTAATTTTCTTACACTTACTTTGATTAATAACAAATGTTTAATGCGGACAAAAATTATTAAAAAAACTGATTTCAGAATCTACTAATCAGCAAAATAAAGTTATTCATAATAGTGGCATTTTAATATATCTAATTTTCCAAAGTATTACATTTTGCCCCGTTTAAATACCGCTTTGTTGTTGGTTCAAAGTTACCACACAATATACATGATTTTGTAAATGATAATCGCAATTGCCTTTAAAATTAGGAAATTAAACGTAACATTTAATCGGCGATGCGTTTCTGTTTTCAAACAACTCCCATATATTTACACATTTATATAGATGATTCTGGCGGTTACAAATTAAAAAACGAATCGTCACATTTTGAAATTTTAAGTGCAATTTACGAAAGCATCTATTATGCACGGTAGCTCGGAATCAATAAGAGCAGTAATTACGAGGGAAAACTGAATTTAGCGCAACTATTTAAAATCACAAATTTGATACTGCCGAGTATTTTTATTTCGTAGGCTATTAATTTCTGAAATCAGTTTCTTCAGTGATTCTCGTCCGCTAAGAAATATTTAAGTTATAAATGACAGTATAAACTGATATTTATCTAATGATAAATTTAGTTCATATTTATCGTCAACACACCAGTGGCATCCCGTGAAATACTGTACCTAAATAAATAACCGCCTTCTGATAATTAATCGCTTGTATGTTTGTGAAATACGACTTATGTTACATTGGTGATTTTGTGTTTAACGCAGCTATAGGTGTACTGCATTTCAAAAGTAGGATAGTTGATAATCGATGATGTTGAATATTTTTTTTATTTACGATATTTCCATGTTTTGTCATTTTCAAGATAGATTGAAGATTTTTAAAGAAATTGGTTTTTGCTTCAAGTAGTAGACTGGCTCTGCAACCGTTTCGATACGTACTCCTCGCGAACGAATTGTTTGTCCATTTAACCAAATTCTTAGATACAAATGTCCCCATCCTATACTCTGTATAATTAATAAATAGTGTTATTTTTGTCAAATTGTTTATTACACAAGCCCGGCCGTTTTCATAATTCTTATAATTGTATTACAATATCTATTATTTCAGAATTTGTTATCCAACTGTTTTAGAAATTCTTGCTTACGTTTTTGTTTAATTAAAGATGTACTACTGAACAAGAATCTGCGAGAACGTAGTAACTAGGAAGATTTTGTTCTAGTATGTTAAAAATCAATGTATACAATTCTTATAGGATTATTTTTATTTAGTTCCTTGGATAAAAAAATCAAATTTAAGAATCACTATTTTTGTCTCTTTGCGATCTAAATTTAGTATTCTTGCACAGCTCAACATTTTTGTAGTTTATTATTAAACTTCCTTTTTAAGTAGTATTTAGTGTCAATTCAATATACATTATGAACTATATTTATGCCAAATTTATATTTAATTACCATGAACCGTTTATTTACAGATAAACGAGGTAAGTTCAATAAATTTCCATCGAATTTATGATTTCTTATGTTTTTTGATTGTGTATAGCATTAACTATCGTGAAAAGTTGGGACGAAGTTATTTTCCCCTCTTAAATTCAAATGAACGCTAGAAGTCATCGAACAAAGAAAGCCATGAATTCTACGAAAATTTCTACACATTTCTAAAACTTCAAGAATTCCAGGGTATTGAGAAAACTTCCTCTGGCATTCTTAGGATTTCCTCGAGAATTCCTTGTCAATGTACTTAAAAATTCCGTATGATCTAATTCCTTGTTTTTCTATAAGTTCTGTGTGTGCTTCGACGAATTCTCGAAATGCTTATCAACTTCAAAAATACTTTTGCCGAATTAATCTTAAAAAAATCAAGCAGAGATAATTTTTACTCATTGAAGATAATTGGGATTTCTTTTAAAACTTATAAGATGCTTTCTGGAATTATTAATAAACCTGTTGCAAAAAAATGTCCGGTCACTTATTGCACAGATTGCGGAAACTTTAAATATTGAATTTAGAATTTCCAGTTTTAAGAGACACTGTTAAAATCGAGAGACCATCTCGACTTTAATAAAAAATCAGCGGAAAGCAAAAAAAACTTGACTCATCAAACTATCATTTTTCGATTTGGTGTACGAAAAATCGTAGGTACTCTGAAGTTTTAGATTCAAGTGTTATTATTAGCATCCTTGAGGTGCTGCCCAAAACTTAATAAAATTGTCAAAACTTTTTAAATATTTATTAACTTCTAACAGATTTGTTAAAACTTCCGAAAAGCTCTTTATGGCTAAATCCCTGGCATATAACAGTATCTCTTAATGTTCGAAATGCCAAATACTCGTACCTTATTTAACAAGTGTTGGCAATTTTTATGTATGCAGAACAAGCTACAATTGTTTTAAACGTTTCAGAAATTCTGATTAGCATCTTAGGGGGTTCTAAATGAAATTCTAATGGCAAAATCTACGATCTTCATTGGTTAAAATGTTATCATTGATGCAGTAATTTCGTTATGTGAAGTGAACATCTCGAAGATTCACTTGGTGATTTTTTGGCCTAATCCAAAACACAACTATTTTTTGGTATCGATAGGAAACTCAAGTACCTTTCGAGGCGCAATTAGAACATTAAACGAATTAGTTGTTTGAAAGATGGAGTGCTAACATCACAAGTTTCTGAATACAAATGTAGCAACGAAAGTCTAAAATCAAGCTTGTTCAAAGAAAACAACGAATTTAGAAAGACAAGACTCGCTTACGAGAGATTACGTAAGTGAAGACATCAAAACCTGTAGAGGACTAGTGTGGGATACTGAAGTAAAAGAAGAATTTTAACAAAAAGTTGCAATAGATGGAAGAGAAAATTAAGAAATCAAGAAAGGGGAAGAAAAAATGACAGGTGAGAATACACAAAAATTTTATATAATTTGGAAAGTCGATTTGTTTAGGAAAGAGAACACCGGGTATCATTAAAAACATCATTTATATACATCTACCTATAAGTAATTGAACACATTGTTGTATTTTTGTCAACGAAATTTCGAGATGCCAAAATTTCCCATGCTTTCATGGTTTCAGCTACGTAGAATTTGGCCCAACATGGGAGATGTTCCTAATTTAGTAAGGATTTTTAACATGGCAATTCACATTGATATGGGGCCTATGGCTGTAATTCCTCGATCTCAAGAAAACAATCTATACATTTTTTCCGCTGAGAAATTACCGTGTCTTTGAGGTTCTAAGGCAAAATACTAACCATCGAGGCCGACACTAGTTCGTTATGATCGTGAAGCTCTTGCGCAGTTGATAAAAACTATTTGAACAGAGTTAGACAAATCAGAATGTGTATAATATCTGGATCATGGCGAGGAACTAGATTTCGACAAGTGTGCTTCAGAATATTATAGCTCCAGATACCAGTAAGAGCACCAATCTCAGCTACATCGATCACATCTGTACGGCGTTGAATTGCAGTCTTCCGTTCCTGAACTGTGCGCTGGTTTGTAAAACAAATGGCGGCAAAAGCTGTCAACAACCTGTTATAATCTTGACAAGAACATGTCAAAATATGACTGCAAAGAACGAGGCAAAAGTTGTCCGCCATTCGATATATGCGCATGGATGCCCCATTACCTATTAATAGATTAGTACACATAGACATAAGCATAAGCATCTGAAAGTTTTATCAAACCTAAAAAAAAAAGATAATGAAGGTGTCTGCAATTCTGACGAATTTAAGGATATCAGGAAAAATTTTGCAAAAACAGCCCTTACCGCCAATACATAATTAAATTAGCCAGAAAACATTAGAAAATGGATATAAAATTTGTTTGCCCATCAGCTCATTAACAATAAATTATGAATTACATAATTTTATTACAAGAAAAATTCAATTTGGAAACAACCAAGTTCGGGAAAAATAAGACACCGTGTCCGAAAAATAAGTAACAATGTTTAGCGTACGTGTGTATGGTGGCTTAGTAAACACAAGCTAGAAA
This sequence comes from Phrixothrix hirtus, assembly GCA_024586415.1. Classification (NCBI taxonomy): domain Eukaryota; kingdom Metazoa; phylum Arthropoda; class Insecta; order Coleoptera; family Phengodidae; genus Phrixothrix; species Phrixothrix hirtus. Next base: position 1,064 of record JAHWXV010526853.1, on the reverse strand, counting down.
ATTCTTTTTTACAAATTTTCACCCAAAAATTGATCGCAAATACTTATGTACTCCACGTTTAACTACGATCGTAATTAAAAACGCAAACGCCGCTTGCCTTATGTTTATGAAAGAGCGAATTACCTTTGGTGCGGGATTAATTCTACGTATTTAGGTAATTTTGTTGGTGCGATGCCCATCAGCTGTTACAATGTTCTTTTAACGTTGCTTAAATTGGCTATTCCGTATTTTATTTATGAATTGATTATCAAATAGTTTTATACTGCAATTTTATCTTAAACGCCTGTTTACATTTAAGTCATAATTTAATTAGCAGATATATGAGGCGTGATCAATTAAATTCTGCCCGGCTCCAGTTCTTGCTATTGCGCGTGCATCCATCAGCAATGGATACTTTGACAGGAGGGGCATGACTGGCGTAGATTGTTTGTACAGGTATTGAACAAATATGGTGACGTTTCTAAACCCGTTAAAAGTGGATTAATGCGCTGTGGTTAAATTTTTAACGCTCTGACTCGAAGACGCTAGTGAAGGATTGGACACGCACGTTTCGCGTAGGACCTCTCCCCGGGGTATGTGCGAGTTGTCGCAACTGATGAGCTCATGGTAATAATCGGCAACGCTTTACGCTTGCAACACAGAATACTGCAATATCGTCTTGCGTGGATGCTGATTGCGGACCTTAAAGCGCGATCTTTTCCCTTAATATTTGCTTCTATTTCAATTCACTTTATAATCTCACTGTATCAGTTTGTGTTAATAAAAAGTCCCGGGTGGGTAGCAGTTTATCAGCTTCGCAAAATTAATATTAAGGCCTATTTGAAATATGTTAAATGGCGAAGGATTTGTCCATACAAACGTGTATGAAAAGATATGCGTTACTACACAGAAAAGAATGCGTAATCGCGTGTGTGTGAAGTTAGCCCCCCATTGTTTTAAAAATATAATTTTTCTTGGAGTTCTCTGTAGATTTACAATAGTTCCAGAGTTCCTGATAAGTTCTAGAAATAGTTCTGGCGATTAAAGTCATAAAAATGAACTTTGAAATTTAGGGGGGCTAACTT
>JAHWXV010526819.1:0-12716 GCA_024586415.1 Phrixothrix hirtus | reverse complement strand
CTGCACATTAACGGCGAAAACATAAAAATATGCTCATAAAATAATAATTTGTGAAAATATGCATTTCATTATAAAATTTACAAAATATGCAAAAAATGCACATATATGCACTTTGCATATATTCCGCCCCCTATTTATTACAAATTGCGCAATAAGGAATTATGAGTATTACTCATAATTTTAAGTTTGAACGATAAAGGTATAGTAGAAAATTACAGAAAAACATTAGAAATGCCAATGCTGAATCGCAAATTATAAAGGATACCATGGAACAAAATTTAGAAAGCGAGGAAAATGTGCACGCATTTATTGAAGAAATAAATATTGAAAGAACTAGTGTAAATCGTAAACATTACAAAAACACATACTCCGAAAATATTTAAGAGTCTGAGAAGCAGCAAAATGGAAGCAATATGGTAGATGAATTAAGTAGAAATAGTCAAGCAAGAAAAAGAAAATCCAAGTTGAAATCTAGAAAAGAAAAAAGAATTAAGAGGGTTACTGGATAAAGTTATTTAGGATACAATAGATTTGAAGGAAAAATAACTTACAACGTGGAAAGAGCAAATGGGAAACTGAGAATCCACTGTGGTATCACAATATTACCCCCTAAAAAAACTGGACGAACATTTCTTTGTGCTTTGATGACCAACACAAAAATGCGGTATATTCTCAATTATTTTTTAAAAGATTTGTTAAGCTGGCGTGAAAAGAAAACTTTTATTAATGGAACCGTAAGTGTGGGCAGAACTATAAAAATGGGAAAAGGATTTATTCAGTAAAGGCAAGGAAACAAAATGAATTTGATAAAATTTTATGCACTTTAAATTAATGGGAGATGAAGTATGTCCAAGTAAGAAAAACCATAGGAAGGGTGGCCAAAAGTATGTTACAAAAGCAAATATAAAAGATAATAAAATAAAAATAATTAGACTTTGACTGGAATCTATTCTTAAAGTCCCTAGCCACTATTGTAGATCTTTACCACAAAAATTGTATGTTGAAGTTACATTTCGATCTAGTTTGCACATGTAAAATGTTTTTTTAAAATGGTGTAAAGAAAATAGAAATGGACGGAAACTTTTTAATAATGTACTTAAAGAAGATAAGATTGCTATACATGAACACCGCAAAGATCTGTGCGATAGGTACTCATCATGGAATACAGGTAACATACACGAAGAGGTTACTTAAAAAGTAAAGAAGTAAGACCCATGGCTGTTGTTCAACTAACTCTTACCTTAGAGAACGGTATTTGACGGACGGGTGATAGAAAACCATCTGATATTTGACATACGTCTGACAGACATGTGACTAACAGGTGCCGGCCTTTTAACGGGTAATTGGCATACGACTGACAGACAGGCAACGACGTCTATCAGCTAGGTGAAAGACGTGTGATAGACATCTAACGATTAGGTAATAAATAATACAGGTGCGCCGAGACTATATAGGTAGAGAACCTAAGTTATCCTCAAATAATACAAAGCTGTTACCTAAGTTGTACAAACCGGTAGAAAAAGTTGATGAAAAAGTTGTTAAAGCTGATGACAACCGATAAGGCTGATGAAATACCTGTTAAAGCTGTTGAAATACCTGTTAAATCTGTTGAAATTCCTATTAAGCCTGTAAAATAGACCTGTAAAACAGTAAAATACGCCTATAAAACCTGTAAAACCTATAGAAAGATCTGTAAACCTGTAAACAGACCCGTAAAACCTGTAAAACAGACCTGTGAACCTGTAAACAGACCTGTAGAAACGCTGATGAAATACCTGTTCAAGCCAAGAAATGGTCTGTTTGCTGTAAACTTATACACTAATGCTGAAGGGTGCTTATGCTACATTAATAAAATGCTTATAACAATATACATTTGTATTTTAGTTTTAAGTTTAAGTGTATCAATATCAAAAATGAAAATGTATTTTAGTTTTAAGTTTTGACTTGTATAGATAGTTAAACAAAATAAACATGTATAATGGCATAAGCCTTTTGTTGATGTAACATAAGCATCCTTCAGCATTAGCGTATAAGTTTACAGCAGCCAGACCATCTCTTAGCTTTATCAGCTTTTCTACAGGTCTGTTTACAGGTTCACATGTCTGTTTATAGGTTGTACAGGTCTGTTTACAGGTCCTTCTACAGGTTTTACACGTCTGTTTTATAGGTTTACAGGTCTATTTTATAGGCTTAACAGATATTTAAACAGTTTTAACAGGTATTTCAACAGCTTTAACAGGTATGTCATCGGCTTCAACAGGTATTTCAACAGCTTTAACAGGTATTCTATCAGCCTTATCGGCTGTCATTAGCTTTAACAACTCTTTCATCGGCTTTTTCTACGGATCTGTATAACTTAACAGTGACAGCTCTGTATTATTAGGGAACAACTTAGGTTCTCCACCTATAAAGTTCGGCGCACCTGTATTATTTATTGCCTAACCGTTAGGCGTCTATCTCACGTCTTTCACCTAGCTGATAGACGTCCCTCACCTGTCTTTCATCTGTCTGTCAGCCATATGCCACATACTCGTTAAGAGACCGGCACCTGTTAATCACATGTCTGTCAGACGTATGTCAAATACCAGATGGTTGTCTGTCACCGGAGATATGGCTATTTTTAAATCATATATCTTTCAATATTACGTCTGTATTTGCTAAATGTTCTAACTTTAAAATTTTATACAATGCTTTTTGAAACAGTAACTTACCTATTTCTCGTCTAAATGAGCCTGTCTTTTACCTTAAAATACCTCTTTCGGGCTTTAGAGCATCGGATTCTAAATTAAACGGCCTCTTGGGCAGGTTAAAAATTCAATATATAGTAGGTAAGTCTTTACATATCTATTTTTGTTTTACAGCCTTTTATTATTGGCTTAATGATCATTCTTGTATTTATTGCAACGTGTATTTTGAAGAAAAAAGATCTCTAAAGGTTTTATTCTCAGGAACTCTCTAAATATGTATATACTATATCAGTTTCTGGGTTTTAAAAGGTAAAACTGAGATTAAACAATTACATTTTTTAGTAAAAATATATATAGCCGCGTTTAAGTTTCTATCTCACACTGCGGCTTCAGGCGCTCTTATCTCACTTAAGATACGGAGTTTTGAAGTGCCCCTGTTTTAGAAAATGAATATAGGGCGTTATCAATTTATGCTTCCCTTAGATTTTTATGTACATCTAAATGCTAAATGTTCTAACTTTTTGAAATAATTTTGGCGTTCATAATTATTGATAAAGTTCAAACTATTCAATGCTATTCAGCGATCAGCTGTTATTGGGCACACTGAAGGCACACTTTTTACTATTATCAGTTCTGCTATTTAAAAAGCTTACATCACCCCTTCTCTGGAAGGCAAGTTCAGGCCCTAAGATCTCGCGCCTTTAGCCGATGGAGTCTTATTCTCGGGCTCTAAATAATTACCTTATTATTCCAGATTATTCAGGTTATTTTATTTTTAAATTTTTTATCGATTACTGCTACTAGATCAGTAGCTGATTGACCCTGTTACATCGCGCCTTAGCTATCCTACCTCTTAATTATTTATTGTTCACGTTTTAATCTTAAATGTGCCTTTTCCAAGATGTTTTTTAAATCTCTATAGACGTTTCAGCTTTCCACTTCCCTCGCTTTTAAGCAAATTTTAATTTTAATTATATAAATTATTGTTTGTTGCTTGCAAAATGTCATTAAGTTCGCGGTCTTTCAGCGGTGCAGACGTGTGTTTTGGTGACATCACAATCTGGTATGTACGACATATTTCTAAAAATTGGACCAAGTTCATAAACTTAGCATTATTGTCTAAGGTGATCTAAGGTGTTCAAATCGGTCTCCTTCTCTGGAAGACACGCTTATCTCTAAGATTTCGCTTTCCTTGAGGCTCCGTTTTAGAAGGCTGTTATCAAGTTTAACATACTGCTATTTTTTAATCATTTGGTGCTACGAAAATGTTTCACTTTTTCTCTTTTACATCTGTGGGTGCGCCGTTTGTTATGAATTTATTAGAGCAGGAATTCCTTAGCGGACCCGCAGCGCGTCTTCGGAGGCCTTCGGTCCCCTCAGATCTCGACCGACAGAGATATAACTATTTTTAAACCGTATCTTTGTTAACGTTTACAGCAATATATTTGCTAAAACGAAATACAACTCTATTTTTCCATTTTTATTTCTCATTCTTATTGTTAAATTTTGCGGCGGGCGTTATCTAAGGTGTTCAAAGCTGTATTAAAATGCTTTTATTAGATCGCCTTTGGAAATTGATAAAGCGTGACCTAATTCGATGTTATTCTTTAAATTACAAAAATAAATTATTTATCGGCTTCTTTTCGCCCACCCGTATTATTAGAATCGCTATTTTAATTCTTCCTACCTGTTTTTTGTAAAGCACCCTGCATATTATGTATAATATTTAAAAGTGCTAACAATTTTACATTATTCAAAGAATGTAAAGGGTTTATTTTAATTGAATTTTTGAACATTTGCTTGTGCTGCGGTGTTGTTAAATTTAAACAATATCAGGCTAGATAATACAAAATGAGCACGTAAGGACCAGATTACATCATCCTATACCTACAGGAATAGGATATTGGCCCGTATTCGTAAAATTAATATTAAATATGTACGCTTCAATATAACGGCCTTTCACGTAGTAATTAAAATTGAAACCTTTGTTTATCAGCCGTATATTTCTAATACAAAAACACGAAGCGTATTCAGTTGTTGAGAATTATTTCTAATGAAACGTTGCGTCGTCTCGATTTCCGCGAATTATAGACGGGATGAGACGTGTTCTAGGTCATGAACCTTGCTTGTAATTCTACGCAGCGTATTAGAAAGGTAGTTTGGTTGCTCCAGGCTCATACGTTTACGCCTAGATATACGTAACCATATTCTCCCTTCTACTAGTTGTTTTAAATATTTACAAATTTTTAAATTCACCTACATTTTTGCCTGATAATAGTGCAGAAGTACAGGATTTGAGCGTGGGAGAAAAATATTAGGTAAAATAAGGCTGTGTTTTAATTATTACGATTTATAAAATCTTTTGCACCTTTAGGCTTATTCTCAGAGCTCTAAATTAGCTGATTATATGCCTCTTGTTACAAATTTGTGTTTCAGCAGGTAATTCTAGCGACTACCTAATAATATTAGATAATAATTTTAGAAGCTAACCGCCCTTGTTTAAAAACCATTCCATAAATTTTTAATTCTTGCTTTAATTGCTAACATATGAATATCGGATTAAAGCGACTGCCTTTGCATCTTTAGAGAGGATCCTTCGATCTAATATTAGGTAATAATTCTAGAAGCTTTTTAGTAAATTATGAATATTTGTAATTTAGAAAAAGGCTCTGTTCAAATTTGATTCAATGCTATTGCTGCCGGAAATGGTTATTTTTTAATCGTAAATATACATTTGTGCTAAGAATGCTCTAACAATTTATGCTTTTGAAATGTGTAGGTCACGTACCTAGTCAGCTGATAAGCCTATCTACTTGCGAGCTTATTATTTATATCTAAAGGTACGTTTTTGCTATAGGTGTTCAAAGATGACTCCTTCTCTAAAAGACCCGTTTATCTCTAAGATCTTGGCCCTTGGAGTCTCTAATGGAGCTATGTACCTGATTATTGTGGTTGTTTACGAATTTTTATTTATTATTTGCTTACAAACACAAATATTTAGCTAAAATAGTTTATCAATTTTCACCACCCTCGTATCTTTACAGGAATAAGCGCTAAAATTACAGGTCTATTTTTATTTCTTCATTCTTATTATATTAAATTTGCGTCGAGCGTTATCTGCTAGGTGTTCAAGCGGCCGCCGCTCCTTCTCTGCAAGTTCAGGGGCGCTTATCTATCCTAATGGTATTATGTGCCTGATTATTTTTAAATTTTAATTCAAGATTGCGTACGAAAAATATTTCTGTATTTTACACCGTTAACTTATCTAGCGATATTTCCGCAACTGTTATTTTTAACCATATCTTAATTTGCTTAAACTATTTATTTCCACATATTAAATTTTACGACTTTAACAAATGCTTTTTAAGTAATTTATATTTTATATGTTATTGAAAGACACAGCGGCCATTTTTGTTATTCAAGGTTAGCCCTACAAAATATTTACGCCTTTAAAAAGGATCGAAATAATTTTAGATAAATCCTAACTAACATTAATTGTAGAATTGAAATTTTTAATTTAGTAAAAACATTCTAATTAACGAAAATGTGTGTGTGCAGCGTTATCGATTTCCTGCGCTATTATTAAAGCGTTTCCTTATTTTTGCTAAAACCAGTGTTTTACAACAAAAAGACTTTCTGTTTCACATTGTGTGTGTGACCTCGTGACGTCACCCTGCATGTGTTTAACATAATTGATAAATAATTAAGGCGTTTTATCTCGACCTTATTTAAAGAACGCGATTAATTTAAAATAACTGAAGGTGTCTTTAGGCTAGCTCGAGTTTGAAATAAGGTGCTAATTATTAAATTGGCTACCTGTTTTTCCCTAAATATATATAAAACGCCCTGTATATCAATTTATCGTAACTCTGCAAGTTATCAGAGCGGCTACCCGCTCGGGGCTTGTCTTTTATTTTTATCAGCGTGGTACGACTTACGTCTTCAGCTATTCGCCTTAAGATGTTGAGCGGACATTCCCGAACGTCTTAAGATGCTAGCGCCTTAAGATATTCTTCGAGCCTCTAGGGCATTGACTTTGAATTTGCGCGCTACCTAACTGGCCTCTGATTGGTCAAGTGTTGACCTTGAAGCTCCGTTACAAAAGGTTGTTATCAACATACTGCTATTTTTAATTTTCATTATGATAGGATTTCTATAATAGATAAAAGCCGTAAAACCGCCGCTGTCTTCGATGAGTTGCCTTATCGGTGTTCCGTTGTACTTAGCGGTTGCCTTACGTCTATTCATGTGCTAAGATGTTCAATGCTTAGATCGCCTTTCGCAATTGGTAAAGCGCTATCTAAAGCTAATTATTTACCTTATATTAAAGTGCACCTCCTGTGCTAAAGACACATGACGACCTCCTTATTATCGGCCCGTGCTTTAACCTTACGGCCTTATTAGGAACGCTTTAAGATACGGAACTATGTTCTGGCGGGAATTCGCGAGGTGGGGGGGGCGGAGCTAAAAGGAGTGGGGGGGAGAGTGTCCCAACCGTCGCCATACCTACTAATATACACTCAGTACTTGAACATTATTTCAAAGCTCCCATTAAATCATCTTTAAATTATATAGCTTGTATGAGACTTTCTAGTGCTAAAAAGTCTTACAATATCTGCACGTTCAATAATGAATTCTTCTTCGATTTCAGTGCATTGCCTTATAATTCCTCTTTTATGCATCCAGGGAGAAGAGTTGGGGATCCTACAGTCACTGACATTCAGACGGTTCGGTACCTTCCTAAGGGGGATGAGAATTATATCATAGTTTAGACTATAATGATAAATGGAAACTATTACTACAGATTAGAGCTCTGGCATCTAAGATAACCCCCAAATGTCTTTATTAGAAGTGAATACCTATCCAGGAAGCCAAGTATCTTCACCTTCAGGTACTCATAGGTGTCATTGAAAAAGATAATCATAATTACTTTCTCTTACCTAAATGAAATTCAGGTAAAAGAAAAAGTATTGTTTTTGTCCAAAATTTTCGATTTCGAAATTTTAGCGCAAATACGCGTTTTCGGGTTCCATCGGTCCGAAAATCTTATTTTAGAAGTTAGTATATATGCGGGTGTATGTGAGTGCGCGGGCGTGTTCGTGTGCGTGTGCGCGTGCGTGCGTGCGTGCGTACGTGCGTGCGTGTGTGCGTGCATAGGTGCGTGCATGGGTGCGTGCATGGGTGGGTGCGTGAGTGGGTGTGTGTGTGAAAAGTGGTAGATAAACAAAATTTTACAAATGAGTTTGTATGTATCTGAGCACATGACTGCAACAATTTCACTAAAATCGGATAATCGTAAGCGCCACTTTACTCTTGTTATTTTTCTCAAAATAAACTTTAATGATGCTTTTCAAAATTTACTACATTTCTTAGAGATTTGATGCTCTCTCATATAATCTAGGAAGTTTCTTAGAAAATTTTCCGTGAATCGAGTAACCGGAAGTTCTCTTATCATTAACTCGGAATAAAATAATTATAGAACTAAAAGCCCTAGCTAAATAAAAATGTATATTAAGGGTTATAATAACTGTTGTGTCCAAATTGAAAAGAATTTTGTTAAAATTGCATAACTGAAAGCACCACATTATTTCTATCATTTTTAGATAGTTTCAGAATTTTCGGTTTTCGCGGCCTTCTTGAAATAGGCTATAATGAGTTTTTTTAAATTTAGTATATTTCTTAGCTACATAATTCCGCTTTATATGAGACAACGCATTTGCTGTAATAAATTTTTGAAAATCGAGTAACCGGAAGTACTTGAAGTATTAGTTGTGAACAACACATTTCAAAAATTAAACATCATATAAAAATGTAAAATTATATTTGAGTTTTATATATTCCACGCATAAGACGTCAAAAATTTAGTTAAAATTGAAAGACCGGAAGTGCCGCTTTATTCTTGGGATTGTTAAGTTTCTTGCCGTTTTCCCGAAGACTGCTATAACAATTTTTTTAAAGATTGCTACGGCCCTTATGTCTATGATATGATTTTACGTGAACTTAGCAATTTTTCTGAAAACATGCGTTGAAGCGAGTTATCAGAGAAAATATCTAGAATTAAACAGCGTTTTGCGTGTCTAATAACTCGGATGAGTGACCGTTCCAAGTATCGTTTCAAAATTAAACGTAGATATATAATATTTTAATCATTTATGGACAATTGCATATTTGCATATCTATATACGTAAGAGAAATTTGTATGTTGTCTCACACCAGATTTTTTTATAACTTACCTTTTGTAAAAGATAAAAATTCTGCAAAATAAAAATGTATTTCATACGATATATAGAATATTAATTGAGCAAATTTTGTGCGTATTCTTAGTTACTATTATCGTATAAGAAATATAGGTAAAAGAGAAAATATTGTTTTCGTCCAAAATTTTCGACGTTGAAATTTTTGTGGAAATACAGGTTAACGGGTTGTCTGAGTACGAAAATCCAGTGTTTGGTAATTGGTCTGTGTGTGTACCTATGTGTGTCAGTGTGTGTATGTGTCTTCGAAAACGATAACTCCCAAACCAAAAATCGTAGATAAACAAAACTTTATATTTAAATTTATATCCACCAGAGAACGTTATATCAAAAATTTTACTAAAATTGGATAACTAGAAGTGCCACTTTACTCTTGTCATTTTTTAGTTTTTTGAGATTTTCATCGAAATCACTTATAACGATCTTTTTAAAATTTAAATTTAAAGCCCTTTCATAAAATCTCGGCGATTTCTTAGAAAATGTTCCGTAAATTGAGTAATCCAAAGTACTTTTACCATTAACTTTGAATAAAATAACTATGAAGCTAAAAGTCTTAGCCAAATTAATGTTTATATTCGAGGTCAAGGCTACTTTTGTATGTAAAATTAAGAATAATCGAATAACCGGAAGTACCACATTATTTCTACCATTTTTAGATATCTTCCGAATTTTACGTTTTTCGCGATTTTCTTGAAATCGACTCTAATGGTTTTTTTAAATTTTAAGTGTATTTCTGAGTTACTTAGTTCCATTTTATATGAACCAAGCAGTTTCTCTAATAAAGTTTTGAAAATCGAGTAACCAAACATAAACTAAACATCATATAAAAATGAACAATTATATTTGTTTTCTATCTTCCGCACATGAGATGGCAAGAGTTGAATTCAAATCAAATGACTGGAAGTGCTAGTTTATTCTTGCGATTTTTAAGTTTTTTGCAATTTTCTTTAAAACGGCTATAACAATTTTTCTAAAGCTTATTACAATTCTTATGTCTTTGATGCCCTTTTAGTGAACTTGACTGTTTCCCAATAAAATGTGTTGGAGAGGGAATTTGGGAAAATCTCTGGAGTCAAACAGCCTTTCGTCTGTCCAGCCACTTGGATGGGTGACCGTTACAATTATCGTTTCTAAAATAAACGTAAATAATATTTTATTATTTGTGGAGATTTGCATAAAACATAAAATATTTAAAACTAATAATTAACAATTTTTGTTCTACTTTTTTCCGAAATCTATTTAATACTCCATCCATCATATTTTTAAATGAAATGAATTTATCCATATAACAAAAAAACAACTATAACCGAATTTTACTAATAAAAACTGAACTAAATTGACGAATCATATTTTTATAACATTTTGCTTCCCTTTCTACATTAATATCTTATTTTTAATATTAAACTTAATGCTAAAAATAATACCTTAAACTAGTTCTTTCATCTCTCGTAAAATTTAAAAATATGCACATAGGAGCTATTGTGGAACCAACGACGATAAGTTATTGTTAACTATTATTTAATCATCTTGATCATTATTTATTTCTTAATTTTATTTATATATTTTTTCAAGAACTTATTTTTATAATTTCTTATTTATTTTCTATCTAAAATTATTAGAGGGCGTTTACATTTTAAACGATAGAACGGGGTTATAGGATTATTGTCCATTAATGTAACGAATTTCATACACCGTTGTAAATGCATACTATTAAAAATGCATTTCTATAAATTATATAGGTGAAATAATTATGTAGATGTAGTAAATGCAATTATAACATTTTCACATTTGTTTTTGGAATATATTTTACTGAATAATAAAATTAGAAAAACGTACCATTTTAGAATTGCACATATTCAGAAGAGAAATTTTAAAACTAACGTTATTTCTGGAATAATTACACTGACCAACATGCAAAATGTTTAGATAATGAAATTAGTTGATTTCGGTGTATGACCTGCTAAGTACTAATTGAACAAGTAAAAAGCGACATTCCCTCTAGTTTTTTGATATAGATACAAATATCAAAATGAAGTTATAAATGATGAGAATGAAGCAACTTTAATGATAATGTAATTTTTAATGGTTTGTAATGCTCAATTAAAGATTAATAATAACAAACACCTGTGGAATGAACTATAAAAGTATTCATACTTTACGATTTTACCAATAAGTTAGGGAAATTATATAAATTTCAAGGATTAATTATTTAAATTTGTATTTTCTAATTGCATAAAAGGCGAATAGGTATTAAATACGATAAATAGGGCAAACTACCGAATTGTCAAGAATTAACTGCTAACATAATCAATATGTCATTAACTCCTACTTCATAACTGTTTAAAAGGGGATTCGGTCACATATTTAATTCGCAAACATAGTAAACAAATTCATCAACACACAACTACTGAACGCCAAACTGTACTTCATTTGTGAATTCATTAACCGTAAAAACTTAACGTATGGTCAGGTACTTTGCAAAATAAGTTTGTTTTATAAATAATGAATTGTGCAGTTTTGGAGCAATACATTCGTTAAGTAAATTACAACTAAAAAGTAGATCAAAATGCAGAAACTTTTATCCCTTATGTATATAAATGAAAGCGAACAGAAACGTCTACGATAAATTAAGCAAACATTAATAAAAACGATTGGAACATTTAATTTAAATTTTAATTTATTGTGAATCGCTAAAGCGATTTTAGAAATTGTCTTTTTTAGGACCACAAACAATAAAATAAATGCAAAATTTGGAAAGCGCCATATAAATTTTTCTAAATAAAAAATAAAATTTAGCAACATTTTTATACCCATGTTTAGAAATAAATTATAAACGATTTTTATGCTAGACATTTTTTTCTGAAATGCACGATAGAGATAAAATTGGAGACTAAAGATCTTACATTAGAATACGATGTAAGCTTACAGACAAGTGCAATTCTGAAGTTAGATATTGTACTCTAATGACTAATGAAATTGAATTTAATAACTAACAACGTTTTTAATCAAAATTTCTAATTAACACGAGAATTAAGGAATGCTAGTAAACTTTAAAATGATAAATAATTTAAGAAATAGGTTTTTAAATGCCTTTGACCAAGCAGATTAATATACTACCGCGAGAAGTAGTGCGTCTGGAAATCGCAGACAGGATAATCAATACATTAACGAAGAATTAAGTGTAGTGATATACGATTTTGATATAAGAGACATCTGACTGTTTATTTAGTCTCATTAATAGTTCGTTTTATTGCAATTTCAAACATTTATGTATTGTAAACCATTGTATTTTGAATTAAAAGAAAGGACAATTTCCCACTATCATAATTCCTCTATAAGCACGCACTAAGAAACGCAATACAATACCTATATAAAGTGTGTCTCAGAAGTCTTGGAGTGAACTCTTGCCATGACTTTAACAAAGTTGGTCTTTTCTTATTTCAAACGCATATCAAAATTAAAAGAAAAAGCAAATAACCAACAAGTGTAATTTTTATTAGTTATCACTGATTATTACAAATTACTAGCAAATTTGTATTTCTTAATTATGAAACCTGAAAGTGTTCACAGATCCGTCGACCATTATGAGAATAACTTTCCACAATAAATATCTCAATGTTCTTGTGTGAACATTGTAATAATCAGTGACAACTAATAAAAATTACATTTGTTGATTATTTGTTTTGACGTTTTAATTTTAATGGGCGTGAACGTTTTATATATATATATATATATATATATATATATATATATATATATATATATATATATATAT
>JAHWXV010526799.1:0-15970 GCA_024586415.1 Phrixothrix hirtus | reverse complement strand
TTCGTCAATAAATACCTGTATCTGGTTTTCTAATGCAGCATTTTCTACACTTTTTCTAGTAGAAAATGAAATGACCTTTGTAGGTAGTATTCTATGTGCGCGCTTAAACCGTATCAGCCAATGTGTAAAAGTACGAAACCGAATATGTTCCTTACCTATTTCTTTTTGAGGTTAGAAAGCCCTTTGTGTAAGTTACTGTCGTAAACAATAAAACTTGCTTTAATTTCAGATTTGAAGTTTTCCAACGTGAAGTCAAATAATGAGCCCAGCGTCATAATTGTCTAACAGACTTCACCTTCCTGAACTTTTGTTGTACACTATTAATACTTAAGTCTTGCCTTTTCCCACTTCTCCAATATTCAACTAATCTTGATTTATATTCATAAGATAACTCTTTTGCGTCTTCGGTATACTCCATTGTGAATTAGTGAGGTGGATCATGTAGGATATGCAGAATATCATCTTCTATTACTTGTGCATGATTGTCATTGTAAGGCTCTTGAATTATAAAGATTTCTCGATTCTTACATCAACGCCGTTAAATCGATTCATTTAGTCTGATGAGGCGTGTTCAATATATTCTTTTATTTCAATTTCAATTAACAAGTATCCTTTCATCTACCTGTAACTACTATATGTATATTATTATACTATATATTGTTTTGTAATATCTTAAAACTTGAAAAATCCGATATTAAAGACGAGAAAGGTTTGAATAAAAGAATTTTTAATTACAAGTTCAACTGAATTTCTTGTTCAGGAATGAGTTCTATTTAAAAAATTACGAAAAGTGGTATTGACTTAGCTATGTTTTGGTCTGTGATCAATGGACACTAACATATACTCTGTCTACATTTTTAGAAAGTCGATCCGAAAAGAAATTAAAATATTAGGCTTCAAATTGAAGTTAATTGGCAAAAACAACAATAACCCTAGTGTTGGTTATACAAATGTGCATGATCAGGAAGTCAAGGAAGGCAATCAATTATAATGGATCAACTTGTACAACATTTTGAAGTAATTTTGCGTAGAAGACGTCGACGAACAGCCTCAAAATCAAGGGTAACCCTTTATAAACTTGGTACAAATAAATTAGTATACCATAAGCTCTATCTTACTGATATACACAATATTTAAAGAATGGGTGCGGCCTTAATGTTCCTTCAGGTGTTAGAAGTAAGGTGAAGTATATCCCGACAGAATGGTTAACAATTGGCTGAATAGCTGGCGGCACCAACCTTTGATGAATGGATACGCAGATTCATGGCCTGTGTGGCCACTACGTGTAAAACTAGTGTTAATAAGTAGGTATATATTGCATTGAATAGATTTTTTATCGGTTTCTGAGTTTTTTTTGATAGCCATACACAGATTGTCTTGGAGTACAAGGCGGAGTCTGCGAGAAATATTATGAGTGGTGGAAATAAGGCTAGAGATGGATATATTAACGTGAATAGGCGCAATTTATACCTAAGACCATGTATACTTTTGACGAAACTGTTTATATATTATTTATTTAATGAAACATTTTTAGACTTCAAAAGATTCTCAAAAAGCAATTATTAGTTGCAAACTTAGTTTCGGCATCATTTCCGATGAAATTTTTCACTGGCTCTACAAATATATGGAATATAATACATGTGTGTTTCCTAACAATTTACAAATAGCACAACCTTGGAGTTGGTTGAAAACATATTCTTAAAATACAAACCTACATTGCTTAACATTGAAGTAATTGCGAAGTAATGCAGAAAACATATTTGTTATGAATTTTCCATATCCAAGCAGTCCCTGTATCTAAGTTATTTGTATATTTTTTATGGCTGAGAAGCTTCGGGGTTTTGGAAATTTTCTTAGTTCCTTTACTTCAACTGTTATTGTTATTTCGCCACACATTTTCGGTTCTGAGTAGTCTCACACTTGTAGGTGTATTTAACGCACAAAACAACACATTCACACTGGATCACGACTGTATTCCCTTATTCGAAGAAAAGGCATGTTTTTAAACATTTATCCATTGAAGAACATACCGATCTCGATCGTGGTTGAACCTGCGTCCCTTATACATACACCTCATGGGACATCTAACGTTAAAAGATTTCCTTATGACAATTCAACCCAAAATTGATAAGAAGTTTGGCTTTTTTTGACTTTCCGCATTCTTACTTAACGGTGTGTAACTATAACCAACACACACGTAGTACAAATTTGGTGAATAGTCAAACAAATAGTGTCATTAGCTCTATGCTCTATGAGTACAACTCCAGGGAGACAGAACCAAAAATCTCCCTTATATTATATCGTTATGGGAAAATGAGCACTTAATCATAAGTTTGGCTCTTATAGCTAAAGTCAATAATTAATTCAAATTTTCACGTTCCAATCACAAATACTGCATAAACATATTGTAGCGCCTACTGTGGCTCATTTACACAAATTATTATACCTAAATTAAACAAAGTACGTGTAAATAAAGTAATTCAATATTCACAATTAATTGATATACACAATGTTAGAATTTATTAAGATGACATAGTCAATTGCTGGGCAACGCATAGCTTAATAAATACCTATGATGAAATATAACCATGACAATACGTTATTCAGATAAAATAAGGTAAATTCATTAAATTCTAGTATATAACGGAAAATTTCCTGTGCTATCTACCCAAAAGTTACTGTTAGGAAACGATAATAACTTACTTAGTACTAAAAATAGCTTAACTTATTAGTTCAATAATTAATAACGCTGTCCTAATATTGGAGATGAAACAGTAATTTCCCTTTTTTGAAAATAATGGTGTGACCAAGAATCGTAGAGTTGATAATTTGAATAATCCTACCTTACAAAATGTTTCTGACCCTGTATACGGCTGAAACCTTTCAGAATGAGAATCTCTAAGACCAGATAGATGCTATGACTAAGGAAAGTGGAAGATTTGAATTGAGTAATACGAATCTTTGCACAACAACTGCCGAATTCTCCTCTATGAAGTTTATACGGCCATTTGTATTATCTGAAGATCCACAGCTAATTTGGAGTGTTAAATTTTAATTAGTATATCAAGTTAAATAATTATTAATTGCAATAGATTGACAGTTAGAAGTTTGTAGGCTCGTTCAAGTTACTTTGAAAAAATCATAAAAACAATTCGCTTTTATTGAGCAAAGGACAGTATTTATAGTGTTGTACTAAAATTTTAATTTACATAACTATAATATACCATAATTTTGATTATTGTGGTTGAGTATTACTTTTAGGAAGCGAATCACAAATAATAAAATTGCAGGTTTTGCAAAATCGCGGTATGCAGATCATACTAATATGTGCATATGCATAATCAATTATCATTTACACCTACCTCTGAAACAATTAGTAAAAATGTTTTAACTCGTCTGCTTAAATACTATATGGACTATCTCTAGTAGTAGTATATCTCAAAGTATTTATAATATAAAATAATGGTGCTCACATGTACCACACTCGTGGAATTAATAAGCATAAAACTGTCGGTGTTATTAAAATAAATAGTTGAAAACCATCTTTACAGAAGGTTTGAAAGATTTTAACAATCTGTTGGGGGAAATTTAAAACTATTTAAAACTACGAAAGCAAATTCTGTCATACTACTTATAACCAAATAATTTCACAGACTGACTGTTAGCTGTAAACGCATTTCATTGTACTATCGAAAGACATTTCATTGACTAAATAGATACCTATTATTATTATTATTGGTATTATTATTATTAATAATAATAATATTATTATTATTACTATTAATGTTACAACATATAAAGATATTCGGTATGTGAAAACTATCGAATGCTTCTGGGAAGCTTTACTAGATGACCGTCTTTAGTTGCCTCAGTTTACAAGAGTAAAAGATTTATGCACCATCCTTAACATTATACCGTCATTTCTTTCCTAGTTTTGCACAAACAAAACTAAAACATTCACCCTAATTTTTCCATACACCATGTTAACCGGGCATTGAAACTAACTCGACTGTAAAGTCATATACCGAATGATTTCACTAATGATATATATTATTTTAAATAGCAAAAAAATCGATTAAGTTATCTTTAATGAAGAATGTGGCAAAATTGAAAGAAACGAATTTCCATTAAAAGGGTGGAAACGACATAGGCGTGGGTGTAACACTTGAAGTTATAACAGTTCCAGATTACTCCATTGACTAAAAAATAGATTTGCACCGATGCTCAAGTTATTTGTATCATACCAGTTTCATTAACCTTCTCCTAAAATTATAAAATAGGAATCTAAAAACACATTTATTTGCCAACGAGTCAGGTGTTTGGGGCGACAAAAGTAAGTCGCATTTTAACTCCGCTGCTTTCAAATGTGGTCAATTTTGATATATTTGTTTTCTAAAGTGATCTCAGGTTCAAACCGCAAGTTAAAGTTAGATCCCATGTGTCACGCCATTTTTAATGTGCGAAGAAAGATATTCTTGTTTAATATTTGAATTCGTATTTAGCATCTTTCTATTACATATTTTGCTTTTGTTATTTAATTGTAAGAAATGTGTCGGTATTTAAATCAAAGTGTTTAAAGAATATTTAGAATTATACTATTTATGAATAAATTTATCACTTTATAATTGTTGTTTTAATTTTAAATGTCATTGTGTCCCCTAATATAAGTTGATATGTCTTTAAAATTATTTAGGTACAGGTAGTAGATCTTACCACCATCCACTGAATTGTATAGTAGGAAACTAATATACAAGTAATTGTGAGATGAAACCATTGATTTCTCTTTATAGATGTTGCTTTTACTATTTAAACTTTTTATTTGAATTTTATATAATTAAGTTGAAGTGCTAATTTCAAAGCGTGTCGTATTAAATATTTTCAAGGATAGTAAGTAGCCACCAAATTAAAGCGATCAAAACAATAGATTCAGTATTATGTTGCGTCCATTAACCTTTGAGAATTTCATTCGAAGAAGGAATACCGTAACACAATACGATTTTAACACTTGTCATCCTTAATGGCATCCCCTCATTGCTGCTAAAAATTTTAACTGCTTAAGTTGGAAACATGAAGATATCACTTTTCATATTTTGTATTTATGTATTGAACATTCTCGTTGTTTTCAGTGAGTTAAACTTTTGATCCTGTTTCATTCATAATAACACCTTGATTAATTATTTAATTAATTTAAGTCACACTATTAGTTTACGATAAACCTTTACGTCAAATGGTACTGTAATAAATTGAATAGTGAAGATTTGATTGATACGGATTAAAACTTTAATCTAAACAGTTGCGTATTATATCACGTATATTACACCCGTAAATATTAAACAATTTAATAAAAGAAGGAGAAGGTCGTATAATTTGGATGTGTTCGTTATAGCAGGGGGTCAACGGAAATTAAAGTTAATCGTATTCCAAGATTTTAATAGCTTTAAACAAATGTGATTATTCAATAACTGCTCAATTGTTCAACGTTGCCTTGAACATATTGTAAGCGGGTCTAAAAATATGAATACTTTTATTTATAATTTGGAAACCCACTGCATATTGGAAAACATTAATATAATTAACCGTGTACAATACCCATATTCTGTTAACATTTACAAATAAGCATTTCTCTATCATTATAAATTCTATTCTTAAAAATAACTTTTGAAAACCCCTGGTTTTCAAACGTAAACAGTACTTAACTGCAACAATTGACAAACCCAGGTCCGTTTCTAAAAATATCTGGCAACCAAGGACACCCCTCCGTTCCCCGAGAATTGGAAGGTTAAAGAGAGCTGGCTTCGATTATTGATTAGAGTGCCGATCTTCTAAGGTACATATACGCTTAGTGTAAAGTGTCGTAGCCGTTCCAGAATAATATATTCGAATTAGTTACCCGTTTTTCTGTTTATTGTGGATCAAAAACCGAAAAGGGTTTAGCATCATAGGCGCTTCTGCCAATCTATTAACAAGGGTCAAGAAATACGTTATCCCATCCAATTAGCTGAAAAAGGAGTCGTTGAACGTCGGGACAAGTATTTTCGATACGATAAATTCCTGGAAACCTGGTCGTTAACATTTACCACTATTAAAGGTACCGAATTCATATTAACACTACCTATTACACCATTGGGGAAGTTATTCATCTCAAGTGAGATCTGGACATTTTATCTCAATATTTTTGAACTTTGATTATTTAAACTTAATGAAAAAAGTATTGTTAGGGCCGCCTTAACCCACTAAAAGGGGTCAATAGTTTATTCTTGATAATTAGTTTATTAATTAATTAAGATTACAATATTTAAGAATTTAGTCTTTGTTTGGGGATCCCTATATGTTTTAATCACTTAATTTAGGATGATCTGCTCTTTTACTATCGTTAAATTATTCATGCACCTTAGTGGAAAAGGCATGTAACTATTATTTCATGTGATTATAGTTGTTCATCTAAACCAATTCAATATCTTCTTATTTTAAACACCTTTAATTTTAGGAACATAGTATAACATTAAATTTTCTTACAAGAATGTAAAAGGATTAAATAATTAGGTACGCGCACAAAATTATAAGTTTTGAGATAGTACTTATGCTACAACTTCTCCAGTGGCGTGTAAGAGACCAAGTACATAGTAAGTCTCCCGATTATAACCATTTCATTCGCGATTGGAGTTCATTTTTCTTATCAGAAGTCTGCAGAGGCCTATGATCTATCATAACGTCCCAAAAGATAAGGTGGCGCCCAGAAATATTATGACTTTTGCCCACACTTTGACTTATAAAAGTCGTTCTGAAACTCCAGTTCAATTCCTACCAATACCACGTTAAAACCCCCCCATTCTCCCACTAACGCTACCGAAGCATCGAACGATTTCAGAAACCAAAGCGGCATTAACCTCTACCACCTGAGGCCTAAGATCTAGCTTCTACCCTTATAGTATTTCAACAATCATTTGTTGCTCAATAAAAACATATTGCGGCATCAGTTTGTCCTGGGCAGCTCAGTGAAGAAGGGTCATCTTCTGACTATAATCCGTTTTAATACAAGTTAATTGCAGCTAATTTTGTCGGTTATACCTTTACAGTTAATTTTTGTTATCACTTCATGTTTATTATATAACCTTATAAAATTTGTTTCAAAAATTTACAAGTGGCAGCGGTTAAAGCGAAATCATTTACTGAATTATATTTTCACAAATTATAGGTTCATTTTATTTTACTGCAATCTGTTTATTTTTGGGTTCTTGTGGAGATGTTTCTAAAACGAAAAGGTTTTAAACTGTAGCTTTCTGCCTTAAATATTTGACAAAATGTTTAGCGAAATGATGCTTCGTCTACTTGGGCTTACGGTAATTTCAGACCTCGCAAGATATCAATGTTAATCTTGAGTTTAGATTACTCTCTTAACAGTGTTTATTTTGTAACATGCTCAGTCTGAGCATTATAATCTATAACGGGTAGGCTTGATCAGTGTTACAAATACCTCGAGTTTAGCTCTTAAGTCGGCGTTTGCGCCAAGACTGCTTGATGGGTGTTTATGAAACTGTATACCCTAAAACTTATTTTATTAATGTACACGATAATATTATTTACAAAGTTGCTTCCTTGTGTAAATCGGAGTTTATAAACTCTACCCGTTTAAGGTTGTTCTCTAGGTCTAATTTTGTACACTCTGTATATACATTTATGTCATAACTCTTGTTGTAATTAGCTCAATTAACACATTTAATTTTTAATTTAGTTGTAGTTCGCAAGTTATGTGCACGTCACCATTTCTTTTAAAGCCAGGTGTATACCTTTCAAAATGGTACTTTTATTTGTATATGATTATGTAGCACTGGAAATGTACTTTACTTTAATTTAAACTACTTGTAATTAATCTAACTCAGGATATTTGCATGCTGGTTATTTGAAACTGTATTTCACTTTGATATTTATTTACCTTTGCATTTGCAGCCATTTACATTAACAGCAGTTATATTAACTTTGTAATATAATCATTTATTAATTGTTTGTATAATTATTTATTCAGAAATAAGGGTTTGTAACAGAAAAGTAATTTATTAAACATACTAAAGCCAGTTCTACAATATTTTAATTTTATTATAGGTATGAACAAAATTAAGTTAAATGATAGCTGTTCCTTTTGTAATTACTGAACACAGATGGCGTATTAATGCACTTTTTCGTTAGTATTTTTCATCGATATGATTGATTCATCCTTGCAATCTACAAAATGGCGTTCACTTGCTGTTATTGTACAATGTCAAGTTTTAACATTATTATTTTCGCGAGTGGAATTTGGTTTAGCTAATTATCGTTTGATGTCAAATTATTTATAATTGACCTAGGTTTATTCAGCGAATCGTGGCCCGATATCCACTAAAGGGTTTCTGTCAGTACGTGGCGGGAAAAGACCTTTCCGGTGGGTGACCTTTTCACAGTTGTACGGATGGGATCTGAAATGTATTCCACACCTCGGTGAGTGTTATGAATAATTCTTGACCTAACGAAAATTATACTTTTGTTCATTAATTGAATTCAAAAATTAGAAATGCAAGTAAACACACTTTGTAATTTGTTTTAACTAAATTTGGTGAATCGCTTACAGAACGTTCAATTTCTCTTAATTTTGAAATTACACGGCCTGTATCTAAATGTATAGTTGTTCTGTATCAAATTTGAATTATCAGACGAGATGTTCTACCAGAAAAGGCCGTAAACTTTTGCTCTAAATTTTGACCTTACAACGCGTGCTTTTATATGAAATTGTTATCTGAAACCTTAAGTATAAACGGCTTTCTAGTTACTAAACTTGTTTAATCAACATATTCCACAATTAATCAATATACCATCTGATGCGCTCGAAGCAGTAATAACAATAATTAATGGGACTGCTTCCAATTAATAATAATTAACAAAAGTAGTTGTACAAGCTTAATTGCATGAATTAAAAATATCAAAAGTTATGCATAAAATAGCAGCTAACAATATGAATTAATCCTTAACTAAACATGCTACGACTTAAATAATATAAGGCAATCAATAATATCAAAATTTCCATTAATAGCTGAAACTAACGTATGTTCATCTTATCTATCCTAGCCATACGTATTATTTGTACACGTAATTAAAACTCCTTTACCCACATAGTTAATGTTTTGTTGTCTAGGGTTAAGAATCTTGAACTGTTGAATTAGTAGTTCCTACAAGAAATCTCAAAATATTCTTAATCCTATTATTAATTAATACAAAGGTAATTGAAAGTAAATAAATGAATAAACAAATAAATAAATGTTTGCTGAAAGCTCGGTAATTATAAAAATAATAATCAAGTGAAATATATACAGGTTATTTTTAATTAAAGAAGCGGTTTCAACTAATTTAAATAAATATTTTTAATGTCGCTACGCCATATCTAAGCCCCAAGTTTGTACTAAAATTTACTAAACTAAATATATACAAAAGGAAACTTGAGGCAGTGGCGTAGGTTTATTACAATGTTTAACACCAGAATCGGATAGAGCCCCGTTCCAGCACCTCAGATGGAACTCAAGTAGCATCTAAGTTTGTGATATACTTAGCGTTTAAAAATAAAACACGCTGTGTAGTTTTTTCAAACAGACACCAACCCGAAATCTTAACGAATCAGTAGTAATGAATTTAACAATTCGATTTTTTCAAATCAGGATTTGTACACCTTCATATGGTACAAAGCCAAAATACTTTGATTAAATACCCTATTCTTATCTACTGAGTTGATTAGCAAAAATGCACCGGATCCATAAAATTAATAACAGGCACGAAATTAAAATATTTGAGAGTCCTGCGCCGGTGTTAATGGAAGGCATAATTACAGTACAAAAGTGGTCTTAAATACCGATCTAATTAAATAAAGATACCGGGCATTACTAATAACATTTAATGGAATCATAATGCAATTATCGGACTGTTTACATATTTCATTAATATACAGAATCGTTCAGCAGAATTAGACCAAAATATCAAAATTGTAATCGGTGCATAACTATCTTGATTAACAACGACTCTGGACAGAAACTACGTAAGTTCAAAAGATAAATAAAATTCGTGTTTTTTCGAAAAAAATATCCTTTATCTCCGAGCAATCCTAAAAGCAGCAACTAAAATTAGATTTATTAATTGCAAGTATACAACTTCGAGAATAAAATAACATAGCGGTATTCCGTGCAACTGAAAAGAATTAAATAATACTAAATAAAAATTGCAGTATGAATAATAAAAATTAACTTTAACAAGAAAATAATATGAAGAAAAACAGAAATTAATTTCAAAATGACGAAATTCATTATAGTATTATGATTGTTACACATTCTTATGAACAATTTTTACTAGTTTCGTTCGAACGCATATATTGTTGCAATAAAATATACATTGCAGAAATTTGCTTGTATAATTACAAATCTTTAAAAAGGCGTATTTTTATAGTACAACACGCATGAAAATGTGTAATAATGTTTGTGGAAGACGTTTCACTTCCTTCTTCGCTAATCATTATACGTTGTGGAACTTGTAAATTTGTAAAAGGTGTTGGTAACGAATTCAACTCAGTAGAACATTAGAACATCAAAGAGGCATAAGGTATGCGCATAAAACTGATATTTGTGACAGTTCCGCGTTTTATTTGCATTAATTTGCTTGCAATTAAGGTTCTAGTATCTAAACCCGCCTCGCCAAACCAAATTAACAATTGGGCAAACAAGGGGGCTATAAATAAATTATTTTGTAGCAGTGTCAAATAAAAATGTCTTAGAATGGGAAACGCTGCTTAAATGTAGATATAATAGTTCTGATATGTGTGGATAGAATGATCTTATTTGGAAACGTAGTCAAAGTCAACCCCATAGTATACAACGGAGTGCCATCGGGAGCCGAGAAAGCACGTCATGGTGTTTGACAGCAAAAAAATGATACAAGGAATTTTGCGTGGGGCTGAAGTCTGCAGGAATAAGCTTTGTATAGGTAAAACTTGTAAAGAGCATCTATTGTACCAAGAACCATCGTATGCGTAAAAGTGCATCATTGTATGTTCCATGTCATTTCAACTTGCTTTAGATAGGGTATAAATATGTGGTGACTGCCACCATCGATACAACCCGACAACAATAGATGGAGTTTTTTCCTGCGTCGTATCTTGTCCAGAGCTGAAAGATGGTCAAAGCCGTACGAGACTTAACTTAAGAGTAAACACAATGAACAGTATCATTCGGTGTCGCTCCTAAATTATCTTTGGGATCATGTAAGAGAAACTAACAACGCTGAAAGTGCGATTAATCGTTTTGCTAACTATAAATGCAGCTTACTATCAACGCATTCTATCTTATACATTACCTGCGGGATGTTCAAGCGTGTGTGGTGTAACAAGGGAATTTTAAACAGATGGTAGTAAGAAGTATTGAAACTTTTACCATATGTGTATTTCCATGCGTGCGTGTATTCGTATGTGCTTCAGTGCGCGCACGTCTATATATATGTATGTATATAAATACATTTACTAAATGTCTTAAGAAGGTGATTCGAGAAATGTTTATTTTACGTCAACATTGTGTTACAATACATATACTTCAACTATAATCATTGTTTTCCTTTAACTTTGTAAAGTATGCGCTCTACTTGGGTAAGAGCAGATTGATAAATAAATTAGGTATTAAACATAAGGATCAACTTCCAAAGTTTATTCAAAGGTAGCTATTTAAACACATTTTGTGTTACCCTAGAGCAAATATTCGCAAGCGTGCATATGTGAAGATAAGCACTTCAAACAGTCCAGATTATTTCAAGGAATGTTAAACAAAGGACCTTAACAAATACTATACATTAACTTAAACTTTAGCTATAATTTGGAATCTTATTTTTAGAAATTTATATTAACCATACTTGGGTTAGTAATACTTCATTTTGATTCTAAATACAACTTTCAAACATAATTAAAGTAGGTCAAGATATTTTTTTATGAAAAAGTAGGGTAATATAAAGATTTATATTTATTTTGTCCAAGATAAACAGCACCATCAAATTTATACCCGAATGTAATAAAACTTCGACGAGTGTTTACATTTTCTATAGAATTTTCTTGCTAGCAATTTTTGCACGCTTTCATTAATTAGAAACTGTCTAAAGTATTGTTATCGTTTAGTAGATATGAAAGAGCTTTATGTAAATATTGATTTATAAATAAATCTCACCTGAGCTCGGATTCTATTATTCATTTCGAAATGAAACTTTTATGCGCTGTAAGAGATGTAAAAACTTTTTAAAAAATTTTAAAAAATGATTTTTTCTCTATAAATAAACAAAATGTAATAATATCTAGCAGGCAATAGTAAATAAAGAATAGTTGGAAATTTTGAGTACGTATAACTACAATACATTTAAAATATAAAAACGACACCTAACGTAAAATATTTAGTCATATTTTTACGCATCCCTACAGGGAAGTAAGCAAATTAAAAAACGCACTAATTAAGAACAGTAGGATTTGGAGTTCCTGCAATTTATAAACTGTCCAACCTAGCGCTTATTTATCACTTTTATGCTTCAGAAATATGAGAAAATATTATACAATGGTTCACTTGAACGTTACAACCTATTTATGTTACAATTACAAATTTTAGTTATACACATTTGTAAACACGCGATTACGTATGTGTTGATTTTTTTAACTCATTCATTTCAAATTTCAAATGGTTTTAGTTTTAAATTATGTTCTGTTCGAATTATTTAAGGATATTTAACATTAATTAGAAAGGAAATATTCCAAACATATAGATAATTTAGTAGCTGAGGTTCAAAATTGCATACAAAAATATATGTTTGTTAAATAACGATGATTTTCTAGATAATATAACTAAACCCTTTATTTGGAATACGGTGGATGAAATTATATTTACAACGGGGATCTGGAGAGATTTTTCTCTTTTACGAAGTCGATCCTAAGCACTTATATTCTAATAACTTAGGTAACATTCCCATTCAACACTACCAGGATAGGGAAAACGTCTTCTGTGTTTTTTAATTATTTTCAAATCATACGGATATTTCCCAGTAACTGTGAAGCAAAGAGTAGTTACTAAGATTTGCACGAAATTATTTAACTGGGTCCCTTACTTTGGGTGTAAAACGTGTATTGGACTTCGAGTGACGCGATAATTTCATATTATCGCTTATAAAAGAATTCGCTACAGGTACATACGAAGGATGTGTTTAATTTGGTCGCCTACATCGACGCAAGAAACAAACACAAATTAAGTTCAGGACTAGGATTACTTATACGTAAGGCTTACTAATCTGTAGTCTAGACCAGAAATTTGGCTCATTTAATAAGCTTTTACTCATGCTAGCAACACTTCACTTCGAGTCGATACAAGAAATCAAAGCGTGAGCCAGATGTTATAGACGATAATTACTGTTGTCAATATAGTAGGTATTACTTTAGAAAAACGAAGTGGCACTAATATATTTGTTGAATTGCATTCTAGGAAGACCATTTCTGTTAGATGTTGATTATACAAAGCAGCGTATCATTTGGTATCGGATATGGATGTACAGTCAACAACGAGAAGCATGTGACGTTTCCCGTGAAACTGTATTAATACCGCGAAACCCAATCTAACGGAATTCCGAGAATTCTACGTGTTTTCACTATATTAGTGATTCCGGAAGTGTAAAACGCAAGAATTTATTAAAGACAAAATAAGCTTTAAGTATGTGTCAAATAAAGACCGCGGGCGAGTTTTAAGCGCTTTCGAAAATTTTACGACTTGGTCGCTTATTTGTAAACACCCGGTATATAGTTCCATGTTGTACCAATAAAATCCAATTGGTAAAGTACCAATATTATTTGTACGTCATAATTTGCTTTGTAATCTTACAAATAATGTAATCCCATTTTACAAAGAATTATAAACAGCTTAAAATCCTAAGTTACATATTATAAAAATTAGAAGCATTTTGTTAAATAAACAAATATTTAAAATCCCCGCTTGAAGGCCAGTTTAAAAATATACATGAACCGCTCTCGTCGTCGTCCACTTCAATTTCAAGGAGAAATACCACACTTCTCGAATACCGTTCAAGAAAGCACCAAGTACAGTTTACTTGTAGTAGTGCGTGTCATTAGTTGAAGAGTGCCCGGATTTAAGGGATTAAGTACTATCCACTTGATCTGTTTCCGCCTAGGCCAAATTTCTAATAAAGGGTCGATTCCAACTTGCTATTGATTGAAACCAAAAGGGTTAATTTTGAGTAGGTTGTATTATCGATACGATAAAGTTATTATCCGAGACCCCCAGCTGTAATCTCCAATTTTTCCGAGAATACCGTAAGCTTCAGTTTACCAAGTAAGTGATAAACTTTCGCTAATTTAACTTCCGTGAATGTCCGCTTCTACCTATACCATTTCGGCTGGGACAAAGCAAATAATCATGTAGAACTACCGGACGAGTACATAAAATCAAAATTTAAAAGACAAATGTTTGTGACCGATTAATGTTTTATAATATTTAGGGTCATTAAGATCAACCTCTCTTGTTCAATTAGCAAAGTTAATTTTAGGAAGACAAGGGCCCCTTGATTTAGCAGTAGTACTTATTCGCTCCCGTTAATTACTTGTAGAAGAACTTGTACTTTTCGTATTGTAGAATCTATATTTGATTGTTTATTATATTCAACTTCTTTATGCAACTCCTATTTTATTATATGTAGACTTATGACGATAATTTATATTTTCTTTCAGGAATTAGTTATCGTTTTTCTAGCTTTTAGTTAGTTGGGAAAGTCGTCGTAATTCTACCTGATCGAGAGTGAGACCCAGCGACGAGCATCGAAAATACTAATTTAATATAAGTCAATAGTAGGGTCATCATAAATAAAAACATTAGAGATCGGTCTCTTGATCTCTCGGTTACTAATATCCGCTGTATAGTATTTAAAGATAAATTGGCGCCCTTATACGAGACTATCTTACCCTTGTTCGCGACTAATTATCGACTGTTTCATACCTACGCAAAAAGGTTCCCTGAATTCTAACTTCCCTGAATTTCTCGCAATAGTAAAGCCTACCCCGATTCCATTGTAGTCGGCTGGAGCAAATCATTTTATTCAGGGAATTATCCATCGTACCTTATGCAGGGGCGTAGGACCAGAAAATCTAGTTATAGAGCATATAGCTTTAATTTAATTTCAAACTAAAAAATTGATTAAACAATATTTGGTCCATCGACAGCTTCTCCAGACTGAGTAGATAAACCAACAAAATCTTGTATAAACTAAAGCAATAAGGCAATTAGTAAAATTTCACAATACGACGCATAAATCACCATTTATCGTCCTTTGTTGTTGTGATATCCGAAACAATTAACATAAACAACAATCTCAAGTAATTTAAATATTAATTAATTAAAGAAAAGGAATTAAATAGTATTAGACAACATTGCGTCAAGTCGTGCAACAATTTCTTTAAAGCAAATTTATTTGTTATCTGAATTGATTAGATAGAAAACAGAGAAAACCGTCGAAATCCATATTCGCTGAATAAAGAATGCGGATATGAATATAACTATAAATAAGACGCTTTTGCGAAGTCAAAGACGGTCTTTGTGTAAGACCTAATGCGGGATATTGCTCGACGCATATCCATGCTAGACCATAAAAGCTTTTCTGCAAAGTCTATCTATTTCGTTATTAAATTTTGCATGACGTCTTGTGAACCCGCCAAAGCTGCGAAGAATCTTAAATACTATTTATACTAATACATTCGTTGAAGAACGCTGTATGCTAGAGACTTAGTTATATATGTTCAGATTCTAGACTGCCCGGCAGTCCCGAGTCGCTCTGTAACGAGGTCGTACTGAAGTGTAGAATAACATAACACAAGAAATCCTCGTGACCGAGCGTCCCTGGCGTTGCCCGCACTGAACCTGAAACGATATCGATCTTGGGT
>JAHWXV010526772.1:0-15362 GCA_024586415.1 Phrixothrix hirtus | reverse complement strand
TGTATTAAAGATACGATAAAGTGAATATCCGAGACCGCCATCTGTAATCTCCAATTTCTCCGAGAATAACGTAATCTTCAGATCACCAAGTAAGTGATAAAATTTCGTTAATTAACTTCCGACAATGTCCACCCCTCTCTAAATTATTTCGGCTGGGGCAAATCAGATAATCACGTAGAACTACCGGACAACTCCATAATATTTAGGGGCATTATGGCCAACTTCGACATCCAAAATTTTGTGCGAAAGCAACACCTTCTGTTTACCTATATTTCGTATAAACTAACAGAAAGTAAAAGAAAGTACTCCGGGACGATGGTAATAAACCAAATATTCGATTCGGCTCTAACATGGGCAACTTCCAGCATGTAGTCGTCAAAATTAAGTAAAATATGTGAGATTAAACATTAAACTTCAGGCAAAGTGCATAAGTCAAAACGTTTCTTGAATAAAAACAATTTTGTAAACGTAAAAATTGCATTTCCTATTAGAAAATATTTATAACAGTATTTGTAGTAAAACTGATTGAGGTAGAAGTTGTGGTCTATTGTTAAAAATCATTCGACTTCACCTTATTCAGAAAATAATATTCATTAGTTGTACAATTACATAAATTTGATTGTTGTTTATTTATTATTATTTGTAATAATTATTGTATTTATTGATTAAACATACCATTCCTTATTATTGAAGCTGGATCAACCTTCTTTTGTCCGCCCTTTGCAATAAAAGGTCAATGAACTAATAATACAATGAATAAATTTAAATTTATATTAAATACAATTACGAAAGTTATGACAGAACGAACAATATGCATATGGTTGTTTCTGTGGAAAATTATGATCTTATAATTAAAATAGCAGTAATTACCAATAAGTGTTGCACCAAGTCAAACAATCTTTTAATAATGTACAAACATTTCTAGAAACCTTTTGTAGATATATGTTTAAAATATGTTGGTTTACATAACTTGTTTTCATATAAAAAAATTGAAAAAAACTGTACATTCAAATTATGTACCGATCTGTGGGGAATTAACTGTCATAAAATAAAACTAAATTTCTTCTACGAGGGTGGTTCAAGGTTGGTTGACTTGGAATTTTTTCGAAAAACGACTTGTTCAAATACAACGAAAATTGTATTGTTTCTCTCTCTACAGAAATATATTTTTTCCATCGTGATGGAGAAATATTTCCCGACTCTGTGGTCACTGATGGATATTGTGTTTTAGCTCTTCGTCATTTGAAAATTTTCGTCTGCCGAGGAACTGCTTTAAGGGTCCAAATGAATGGAAATCTCTCGGAGGTAAATCAGGACTGTATGGTGAGTGTGCCATGATCTCCCAGCGCATTCTGCTTAATGTTGTCATCAAATTAGTGGTATGCAGTCTTGCGTTGTCTGGAACAATATAACTTTCTTAGAAGGCCTTCTAAACCTTTTCCTGCGAACAGCTTCATGTACTTTATTTTGTAATAATTTTGTCCTCGCGTGAGAAAATCTACAAAAATCATGCCGTGTAGGTCCCAAAATACCGAGGCTATAACCATACAGACTGTGGGAATGATTTTGAATTTTTTGTGTGGCGTAGAATGTTTATGACGACATTTCTTGGTGCAGATTTTTTAGTTTGATGTAAAATATCGCACCTGAGTTTCGCTATAAGTCACTATCCATTCAAGAAGATTATTATCCAACTAAAAACCGTGTAAATAACCAGTAGCCATAGGAACACGTCAATCTTTTTTATTAAACGTTAACATTTTCGAGACCCACCTTGCGCAAACTTTGCGAAATTCTACATAGTCGAGGATATTTGCGTTAACACTTCCTATACTTATACCCATACCTCAATCGCCTGTTCTCCAAAATAAGTCTTTCTAGATGACGAGCATTCATTTATGTTGCGGATATTGACTGAACATGATTATGTGGCATATTTGAAACACATTCACGGCCTTCAGAGGACTGTGTGCAGCACCCATATATACCGGAGCTTGAAAGAGTATTTTCCCGCTATCGTGCATGCAGTCTTCGCAAAAACTCTGCCAGTTTTACCTTTCCGTTTACCAAAATTTTGACAATAATTTGCTGTTCCATATACGATGAAATAGACTTGCATGAAATCTTGCATTTATTGTCTATTGCTAAATTTGATTGCTATCCTAACTAAACAACTGGAACCACCCACATGCCCTACTTAGCTTACGTATAATTTTATATACTGCAAGCTTTGAAATAGAATCTAATTGGTACGCGTAACCGAATTGAAATTCAAGTGAATTTTTGAAAAATCGCATGTAAAAATGATTTAAAGCTATTTTGTTATAAAAGTTCAAAACAAGTGATAGGGTATATTCATCAATACAAAGTATGACAATTAAATAACGTGATTGACCTGATGACAAAATTATATTAAACAAAAGATGTAACTATTTGAAATCCTCTTCAAAATAGTTCCCCGCTCCATCTACACATCGTTGCATGCGCGTATGCTATTGTTAAAAATAGATTTGTAGTTCAGAAGCCGTCTGTCTTAAAAATTTTCATCAGTTTCTTCTTTATATCATTACTTTTTAAAGACACCTTCAAAAATGTTCATATTTAATCACAAATTCTATTAAGAATAACACCTTTTTATCAAAATTTTATTGTACAGAATTGTAGAAATGTAAAAGTTTTCTTTTACATTTGAAATAATTATTTCCATTGCCATGATGTAATAAAAACAGATTTATCTACGGTAATAAATAGAAGCAAGTTTATGTACATCATTTTAAAAGTAATATCTTCCAATTTATATAACAATAACAGCTGATATCATTCCTTACAGAAAATAAAGCGAATGAAATGTATAAAGTGATATGATACAAAATAAACATAACATTCATTATGTTAAATGGAACTTATAATTGAATGTAGATTATTGCGGATCCATTTTATCATGATCTATTTTTACGTATCAATCTGTAAAAACCCTTCCAATTAGATTAAAATTTGTATTCACTAATGGCCCGTGTATACATGATTTAAATAATGCTCTTATTTCCTGCACGCCCTATATACAACAGGTAATACACAAAGCAGATAAATAAGCGTTTTTTCAATATAGTCAAGCATATATGTTCTCACATTTAGTAAACAAAATCCTCTTAACATATTTTAATCTTAAAACACAGATAGCCATCTATAAAGTAATTTTACACATCTGACAACATTTAGGATTCATATTAATAATACATTTACTTAATTAATAATTTTGTTAAAGCGATTACCCTCAGATTATCCTTCTGAACTATTAACAACTTAATAAACAAGCGAACATGTATCCTACTAAATCTTTATTTAATGTCATAAAACTACAATATACTCCTATTTTAAAATGAATTTTGGTATTTTTAAATTAAATCTTGAAAACGGTCAAAGATATAAATGAGAAAAAACTTGCATAATTACGGGTTTATATTTATTGCGTGTACAAATTTCAAATACCATTTAAAATTTTGGAAATATCTGATAAAATTTTAAATTTTGCAAAATTTGATTTTATTTTTTTTGAACTTAGTATAAGAGACTTCAACAAACAAGGATCACCGCCAATGTCAGTTTCAGTGCTTTATTAGATCACGTTAATTGAAATGTTGTTTGACGTTTTGTCTTTGAGAAACAATTATTACCTTAAGAGGAATAAATGATAGATTGAAGTTTTCTCCTATGAACCTCGCGAGAGTTTGAAAAATTCGGTACAAGTAAAAAGCCCGTAAAATGTCATAAGCGTAAATGAAATGAACATTTATAACGCTTTTCAACAAGTCTTATATAACCTAACTAAATAGGTAAAAATATAAAAGTTTGTATTTTCAATCAACATGTGGCAGCACCCGCAGACCGGTTTCGCCCTATGAGATTCTCAGTGCGGTGTCGCTGCACGTTGGCAGAAAACAAGCTCATTTTAAATACCTCACAAGTGTATATAGCGTACGGTATTCTTATCTTGGACACAGTGTAAATATTGATTTAATTTTATCATGCGAAATGCAACACAAAGAATGAATTGGTGTATGCCTACAAATAAAAAGATAAGTTTATACTGTCACAATCTCGATGGAAAATAAAGCATGTAACAGACTTAATGAGCATTCAACCATAGCCGTCAAAGCGACAGTGGAGCGAGACGTGGCTCATCGATAGCTTTGGAGGCTGAATACTGTATAAATACGTAAAAGCGGGAATTGTCGGCGCCGCTGTTCTCTAGTTTAATATTACGAAATAGGATTAATTTACGAGAAATACTCTGTATACAACGATGTTCGAAATATATCTTTAGAACGGAGACAGACACTCCTACAGTAATGCAGATACGGTGAAGCTTTGGGCTGAAAGAAATTTCAGTACACGTTGAGTGTTATTTATGGCGATTTCTTCTATAAATGAGAGAATCGTACATTAATGCATCAGTATGGACGGCCACTGAGGTAAATGTAATCAAAGATCTGTCCTTAAAGCGACCAATTGAAAATTAGCCCTGTATATAATAACGTATTTGATCAATAGCAAACCTTTCACTGACTATTGAAAAGTTAGGTTGGCAACAAAGCGGTTTGGAGGATGTACTCCAATCGAAGTGGAATATGAAAAAAATGGGCGTTTTAAATAAAACACCCGATATATGAATGTATTTTTGTAAATTGGACATAACTATTGAGCGTGCTAATTTTTGATAAAACAAAATGACTGTTATTACTATCCAATTTGTATTTTAATATTTTCGGCGCGTACTCTATTGTTATTAATCTTTAGAAGTTAACATACCTGATTTAAATAAAACTATTGGTGCACTTAACACATTTTTAAAATGAAATATCGGATCACAGTTACATATATACAAATAAATCAGTTCAGTCAGTAAATAATCCTTAAAACCAAAATATTGTAATCGGTCACTTCGAGGGTGATAAATATAATGTGTAACACGAAGGAGTTCTGGAATTAATCAGACCGAATCAATTATGATTTCACTAGGAGAAATCAGGCACGCAAACGAGAGCTTTTTAACTTTACTATCAGAACTTTTCGCCAACAAAAATATAAATATACAATTAGGTCTGTTCGAAAGCGATTTGAACAGTAAATTTGTTGAATATGAAAATTTAATTAAATACAAATATCATTACAGATCACGAAATGCAGTCATAAACAATAACTATATGAAACTTCAAAAATCAAGTTTCCTACACAATTATATTTCAATTTTGTTTTACGCTCAACATTAACTTAGATAAGGCACTAATAACTTGAACTTCCGTTAACTTTGCTGCAGATTTTAACGGGGTCGGAAACTAAGAAGCGTTAACTTGCTTGCTACGGGATTTTAGTGGTCAGGGCGCGCCGGCAAGAAGCGAAAAAGGATATATACCACTTAATAGATAATAATATGCCAGGTCCTTTAGCCACCTTAGATATCCATTCAGGATTCGGGATCAAACTTCTAACCTTGTCGACTAATTATTCTCAAATTCATAGATTGTACAACATCAGGTAGGAATGACTGTATTTTAACGACAGGTACAATTATTAGTTGTAATTAGCTAAGAGAAAACAAACACTTCACTCGCGGAAAGCGAGGTTACTTTACGTCTATACTGCTTCGGCTTAAACCCTTTTTGAAAATTTTTCAAAAGAGAAACGCACTCGAAAACTAAAATGCATCTCTATGGTTTGACGTAACTTAATTAATTAAATTGTTCTTTTATATGACGGTATTCAAATCCAGCCACCGTTGCGGCGCCGTAAATCTATCTCGTCTTGCGGCGGACATTAGGTTATGATTCTTTATCGAAACGGAATGCTAGTTGTCAAGTTGTATTTTTAAATTGATTCACACAGAAGTTGTTCGGACTTTATCTTGACCACTCGACGAGTATTTTTTTCAATAACTTTGTCTTAACCTTTTCAATTACAACTCCTGTGTTAAATATTAAAAATGGTTACACTGAAATAGTAACTTTATAAGACCTGCCTTATTTTGAAAATAAAGGGAAACAATTTATCTATTTTCAGTTATAAAAAGAACCGTTGCTAAATTAAATTTATCTTTAAACTAAATGGTATATTTAATAAAAATTAATTCGGCTTAATAAATGAACTTAAGATGTATTACGTAGCTGGTTAAAATAATTTGACCAATGAACTTATATCCTTTGAATTATAGCTTGTAGATCACTAAATTATTTTAACAGTTATATACAAGGTGATGTGAAACCCAACAGTAAAATCTGGCACTATATACACAATGGTGCGAAACAAACCGAAAAAGCTGGCAGTACTTGAAACTGAAACCTATTAACAATTGAGGTTAAGGAACCTTGGATATGTTTTATCATTAGATTGAATAATTTTACAAAAACGGTATTGTTCTGGAATATAAACGGTGAGGTTAAGAAACCTTGGAAATGTTTTAACATTAGATTGAATAAGTTTATAAAAACGGTGTTGTTTTGGAATATAAACGGTTTTATACATTTTTGACCGATGATTATCATTAACAATTGGTCGAAAAATCAAATTTTGTGTTCTACGTACTTGTTTGCTTGCCATTCTTCAGGTGCTGTTTAAAGTAAAGTCCTATTTTTCTTGACTTGCTCTTGTTTTTCGACGGCATTGCACCAATTTACTACAAATTCAGTGAGTTTTTATCATTCTGAATCAATTAAGTTTTACATTAATTCGTTTAACTCTGGCCGTATTGATCATTCAAATAAATTGAAATATCACGTAAAGCATTACCAACTTCGTGATTTCTCAAATAACAAAATTAGTAATGACATTTGTTATAAGTTAGCCATATCAGCTTACGGGTATAAATGAGTAGTTCTTTCCTGACTTCTCTGGAATATTCCAGAAATTATAGTTTAGATATAAATAGATTTAGAATAGATTAGTTGAATTACTCTTAAATTTAATGCTGGTATGTAAAATTGATAACAGCTAATCTGCACTTTAAAATAACAATAGAAAATCTATGTGTACATGTAAAATGATCTAATTAGTTATAAAGTGTATATAAATTAGCGTGTTTTGTTACAATACTATTTAACTATACTACTAGTAAATAAATTTAATCAAATCAACGCTTGAAAATTATATATACAAATATTTTCTTAATATATGAGTATATAAAACAAAATTTTGCCGTTAGTTTCGACTTTTTCAAATCTTCAACAATCAAATTTTGCAAAAGGCGTTTAAAATAATTTACCTTTTGTGGAAACATAAACGCCGTGTTTAGTTTTAAACACAATTTCAACATTTAACAGTAAAGATTAGTTCAATTTAATTTGTCAGATTCCAGAAGTAGTTCGCTAAGTTTCAAATGGCAATTGTTTTCTGAGAACGGATTACTCTAATAAGACGAGTATTTGTTAACAAGGTATTAAAATTTATAAAATTGAGCGCGTGTGATATAGGACCTTTTACATTATTTATGTCAATAATTGACAGGATTTCACGTAATTTAATGATATATTTAAGTGTACATGGTTTAATTACCAAATGCTGTCATTTTAACACGTATTATTAATTAAATAACACAATCGACAATCCAGCTTTATGAATTCATAGTAATTCATTAGCCGTTAATAAATTTATTATAACAAATTCTAAACAACAAAGTATACTATACTCATTTATAAATGGTAATCAAAAGGTAAGTGAAATGAGTCAATATTTTATAAAAGAAATGCATAGCATAGTTATGCAGATCATCTTCGAAATACGGCAGATCCACATCCATATCGCACGTTCAGTTGTTAGAAGCCTTTAGGCAGACTTTTTCTGAAATGCTGTTCAAATCATCTACGATTCAACCATTAATTTGTCCCGATCGTCAAAACATCATCCTTTCAGCTGCTATTTAAAACATAGGAATAACAGACACTGTAACACTCTGCTGTAGAAATTACATTCACTGTGGTATTTGGTGGAATGTACTCATAATGCACGAGATCGCGATAAACAATAAAAACGATAACCTTCACTTTCTGGTTACTTCGAAGCATTCCTTCTTTCTTTATACGTGATTTATTTTAATGAAACTACTATAGCTACTAAAACCAAATCTCATTCACGATAGGAATAAATTTTAACAAATTTTCAACATCGCCTATACAGTTGTAAAGATGAATGGTTATTTCGATACACACTTGACGTTACTCGCTGGTTTTAAAGTATTCTAGCAAGATTCATAATATATTTGAACATTTTTTTGGCGTTCTCTGAAGGTTCATTGATCTCATGAGCTTCAACGCTGATTGCTTTTTTACATTAGTATATGACGGTTTTGGACGTCCGTGGTGATAATTATTATCGATTGAATTGCTGCCTTATCTAAACTGCTTATACCATTCGTACACCTGACTATGCTTCTCGGTCTTCTCCAAATACTTGATAACTCATTTCATTTAATTTTTCAAACTTCCCTAATCTCACGCAAAAATGAATGTTTTGCGCTTTTGACACGTTACTTATTTTGAAATACGAAAATCATAAATATATATGCATAGTAGCTAACATCTACATTGACTATGAAGTTTGTTTAGGTCCGTTCCAGTTGTTTCTGATAATAAACGATAAAGGACGGTTTCTACTTTATACTATAGTCTGAGATTCTCAATGCATTTTACTCATAGATTTTTTACAAAAAAATCGGATAATTACGGGAATTTATCATGTTACACATTTGAGGAGATAATTAGAAGACATTAAAGAAAACCATAAAAGAAAAATGCCTAACACTGTGTTGTTTCAACGTGACAACATCTCATCTCACACTTGAATTCCAAAAATTGAAGAATCTTTATAACTGGAATTTCAATTTCACCTCAATATTCCGATAATTTTCACCCTCTGATTACTATTTATTTAACAATTTACAAGATCCTTTATGTGAAACGCATTGATGAGAAGGTGGAGAATACACTTGGCTGAATGAATATTGTTAAAAGTTTTACAAATAGGGAATTTTGAAGTGAAAACATCGCTGGAAAAGTAGATAAACTTGGCGAGCATCTGGAGAAAGTATAGTTGTATATACCGATTCAAATGAATTATTCTAATAAATGCCAATAACGGTCAAATTTTTCTCGGTTCCCTCGTATGAACGACTTTTTCAGTTCTTCTGAATTAAAAGATTGATGAAACCCAAATTTTTTACATTTGGTATTACTTTTCTCTACGATTGCTTTAAATATAGGTAGAATAGAAAAAAAAACATAGATATTAAAAGCATCCAAACATTAACACGCTTGAATTTATACGTATATATAGTACATTCAAGCATCATAAGTGCAATATCACTTCCAGATTTAACTCATTCTAAATGACTACAGAAATATATATATATATATATATTAATTTCGCCATTTAGAATGATATAGGGATATAGACTTAATTTAAGAGACGTACTTATTATGAAATTCCCTTCTATTTTTAATATTTCCGTATTTTGACGATACAATGATTGCCAAAGAGATAACGTATTGTAACAAAATTAGAAACAACAACAATTTGAAGTAACATTCTAGAATATTTAGGAATATTGTAGAAGATTTCTTGTAACTGAAATAAATGATGTAATCACGAATGACTCATTACTGTAGCTGACATTATCGAAATAAATTCAAGGTCAGCAATAAGTGATGGCACTGCAATGTATTATATCAGAATTATGACTAACTTTATTCTTCACTATTCCTTAACTTCTGGACTTTCCTTAGTTTTAGTTTTCTGAAGAATCTTGTCTTGCTGTTATACATAAATAGATATATAAATGTTTACTGTTAGTGTACTGTGAAATAAATATTTAAAAAATAATTCTAACATTAGTGAATATAAATAAAAACTTTTATTCATATAACTAGTTTAGTTACAATATCAAAATATTAAAAAAACAATTTTTATATTCTTTCCTTATTTTATACAAAATAAATAAGATCAGATTTGCAACTGAAATTTATATTATGTCCTGTGTATTATAACAAATAGCAATTTGCATCATTTCACGCAAAGGATTCAATTTTTAGAGAACATTCAATTAAACATTAGCGTTGCATAATGTATTTGTATTGTTTTTAGCATAAGGATTGTAACTATTGATATGATTTAGTTGGTGTTGCATTCCGAGCTTTTTGTATTAAAGCGTCTATACATATTACATTTAATAATGCATAGTTTAATATAAATTTGATTCTAAACAAGTCCTTGGAATGGAATTATATTCCAGCATCTGTTTGTTAAATTACAATATGTAGTAAATTATATGCTATGTTCCAGATTAGGTAGATAGTTACTACAAAATTTTCAGGTGAATAAAATTAAGCAAATTTTAATAGGATTATACAGGGCTTTCATTTGAAAACTTTCTACCTTGAATAACTCTTTAATTAATAAAATTATCAAAAATCGCCGAAGACATCAATTTTGTTTTGGAATGTGACATTTGATAACCTATTCTAATCAATTGGGGAACTTTCATCCCACCCCAACCACCCCAACCAAAAATTTTAAATGGCACAACCCCATGTGTGATATATCATTTTAAAGGGCATAAAATTCTCAATCTTCTAAATCAATGAAAATTAAAATCGGTCGATCCATTCGTGAATAAAAAACAAAAATGCAGAATACTGAATAATTAAAACGTTGGTGGCACTATCGATATTGATAAAAATCACCATTTTATAAATATGATACTTGCAAACAATTAACTACAACAATATCAAATGCAAATAAACATTTATTACGTATAAGTTAATAAGATTTTGCAAAAAAAGCTCAAAGTAAAAATCAAGTACGTTGTACAAAAGTAATTTAATCCTGCAAATCGTTAACTGTAACAGAACAAAATACAAAATAAACTTGTATGATGTATAAATTTTATAATATTCTAAAATAAAACTAAACCTCAAAAACGGTGTACAAAAATCCGGCTCGAAGGATTAGTTTTAGGTGCCTCTCAGAGACAATAGAACCTAAAAGAAAGAATGTGCGTCGGAGTAACAATTCTTTGTCCTCTTATTCACATCCATAAATCATCCCCAACTTGTTCTCAACCTCAAGAACAATTTTATTTATGGCTTGGTAATTGGGGATGTATTAACCATCAAGACGTTAATTAAGTGATCAGTGTGATTCAGATTAAACAGCGATGAACCATTTAACAGAATGTTTATTAGAAATAAAAACTTAACTTTTATACAATTCTATAAATTAAGTCTACCTGTTTGGCTTCGTTCAATTCTTTCAACACTGTTACCAATAAATTTCATACCTACTTTTAATTTCTATGTTTATTATAAATCGTAGTTCAATTTTATCTTAACCTAATGCCTGAAATTTTCTCTATTTTGTGTCTCTAATTATTTTATCTTACTTTTCTGCATTACGAAGTTTTTGTAAATTTCTTAAATAATTTATTATTATTGTAATTTGCTATATTGCTGAACTTGTATGCCAGCAAATTCCGTAACCTTATATTTCCTATGACTAAACATTTTTT
Organism: Phrixothrix hirtus; assembly: GCA_024586415.1. NCBI lineage: Eukaryota > Metazoa > Arthropoda > Insecta > Coleoptera > Phengodidae > Phrixothrix > Phrixothrix hirtus. The sequence goes on along the minus strand of JAHWXV010526772.1, from coordinate 3,811 downwards.
CTACACAAAGACCTCACAGAAAAAACTCAAGTGGTGTTCGATTCAGTGATTTTGCTGACCATTTCAAAGCGCCTCGCCTACGAATCCATTTTCGTAGAAATCGGCTATCCAAAAATGCCCTCGCCGGTAAAGCATAATGTCGAGGAGCTCCATCATGTTGAAAATACAGATTCTGCTCACTAGGAATCATGTTCCCCTCTACGTCAACTTGATCTTCCAGTGGCTGGATAACACGAACATCAATTATATTTTCTAAAATAACTTGTTGAGGACACTGCGTATGGCATTCACAAAATACATACGGATTTTGATTGTCTGAATACCTGTAGTTATGTTTATTGACTGATCCATTCCAAAAAAAATTAGATTCACCGCTGAAGCAGATGTTTCTTAACATAGTTAGATCATTTTGAATTGCTTGCGTCATGTCTTAACAAAATTCGTTCATTCTTCAAAAAATCGTCTTCGCTCAATTTTTGACAATATTGAGTTTTGTATGGAAAGAATTTGTTCGATTTCAGTACCTTGAGCATGGATCCAATGAAAATATTAGTTTTTTTGAAAACTTTATGTCTTTGGATTTATCTCAAAATGATCTAGAACTTCAATGTATGCGTCTTCATTTAAAATTTTTTATTCATTTCCTTTCTTATTATTTACCAAACCAGTTTCTACAAATTTCTATAGCAAGTCGTTAACGTATGAATGAGAAATATTTGTATTGGAATACCTCTCATTAAAAAAACCGCAGTTCTACGAGCACACCGAATTTCATGGTCGTAAATAAAAATAATTTCTGTTCTTTCAGCTAAAGCGTAAACCCTTTTTAAAAGTATACTTTTTCGACTTTACGATGGAAAAAATTATTTTCAAATTAAAGTACTCAATTTAAAGTTGGCATAAAACGCATTTATAAATTAAACTGTTCTACTGACTTGATATTAATTGGATTGTTTCAGTTTGAAATTGATTTGTTATAATTTGAAGGTTTAAATAGCCGGACAAAAAAGAATAGAGACGAAAACCGATAGCGATAAAGAAATAATAACATTTCTTTTGATCTTAGTACATTTTAATAGATTGCATTATCGTTAAAATAACTATGGAATACAGTTTGAGAATTTAATAAGATTGAAGTATGTAATACGATAATAAATGATTGAATTAATACATTTCTGTCTCTAGCTCATGAATGGCTTGACCAATTGCAATTTTCTTTGGTATAAGTACTCGTAATTGTGAATTTCGTCCTTTAAAACAATACTACACAAATTTGGTAGTGCCACTTAAACTTTTAGGGTTGTGGGGGATGAGGGCGAGAGTAAAAGATCTCCAGCTGGTTATACTAGGTTGTAAAATGTCGCCCTCCAAAACAAAATTGGCATGTTCCAGCAATTTCTGATAATTTTTCTAATTAAAGAATTATTCAAGGTGGGAGGTTATCAAGTAAAAGCCCTTGTGGAAATTTTTGTAAATTAATTCAAATTATGTAAGATCCAACATTAGGAAAATTAAATAAATTCACACTTATTTCATTTTTCTAAAAATTGTGTATATAAACATAAACCAAACAGTTTTTTAAGTAATAAAAAAAAGAATAGTTTGGGATATAATAAACTTTAAGCAAGTGTAACAGATACATCCACAAAACAAACTTAAACATTTCAAAATTAGTGAAATAAGCAAAAGTTTGAATGTGCCATGATAACTCGTGTAAGTTAAGAAGGGTTCTTAAAACATAAAGATAAAAAACTTAAAAGATCCACTGTAAAATTAAATTAGCGGAAACTCACCGCGTTGCACGGAAAACTACACAGGGTTAAAGTGGTTGCGGAAAGATTCAACGGTTTCAAACTAGACATAAAGTAAGATCAATTTGAGATGCAGACGTCTGATTCGCCAAACAAACCAGGAAAGGGCAGCTACATAAATTAATAGAAACCCTAGAGGACCAAACCTCAACTTTTTTTTGTTCAAGTGTTAACATAAACTTACAACACGCACACCAGCGGAAATATTACCGTTACTTCCCAATGTAAAATTGTAAATCAGACTGTAAAGTAGATGAAACACTACATAAAATAAAAAAATTCTGACGTGAAGTCCACTACAGTAATAAAGTATTTAAAACAATTACTAAAGCGAACGTAATAAATTAAAATAGTCCCGGAGTGTACCGAGTACGAAACGTGATTTAAAAGCGGTCCAAAAGCAGAGAAGCCAAGACCAATGGGAAATCATAAGCTAAGTAGTCTGCAATAAGCACAGTCTGGTATCTACACATTTGAAACGGAAACATCGTAAAGTCGGCGTGGACAGTATTTTGTGGCCCGGGACACAGAAAACTCAAAATTATAACGAACAACAGATTTACAGTACATATATTATTTATTGCGAAAATAAGATAAGGAAGCTTAAAATAAGTGAGATTTTGTTACAGCGTATAAAATTAAATTAGAAGAAAATTTAAATTCTAAACATTCAACATAATTTTATTTTAAAATTTAAAATTCTCTTATGACCTAGGATTATCTCCGATGCGGAGTAGTCAATGAACCAGGTTTGTTTACATTTTGTTCGACCCGCATTTGAGGTAGTTTTCCAAAAGGTTTTTATGTTCATTCTTAGATATGAGGTAATATTTGTGTGTATAAAATTTGTAATTTACATATTGACATATATTTTCTCAATATATGTATTTATTTGACTTTTATTTAATTATTTGGATCGTATGTCGACTGGTGGATACCTACAAATTAAATAAAATTAATAATCAATTTATATTCAATCTTTCAGGTAAAAATGTCAGAATTATAAAGCTATTATTCTGCCGAAAGGGTCTTTGATCCTTAGGATAATAACAAATCTTTATAGATACATTGGTTACCCAGAACTACACCCAGTTCACGTTTTAATTAAACTAAATTAATTAAATGGTTTAGGGTTATTACTCCGTCCGCCAAAGTGTAACCAATACCCTATAGTGTAATCCTATTAAGGAATATTTTGTTATTAATCTTAATTAAAATACACACAGAAGAAAACATCTAACGCAGTATTGAAATATTTTTAATATTTGTAGTTACTATTAAGTTATACCAATCACATAATCTTTTATTTCGTAGACGAATAAAATTAAGCAAAGGGCTATTTAAGTTATTTTTTTTGTAAAACAACAGTTTAATGTGAATTAGAACTATGCACCTTAATACTATGTATATCGAGTTCTCTAAACGATTGGTAGATTTATTTAGTCTATAGTTTTAAAAGAACCCATAACATTATTAAAATTTAAAGTCATCGTATAAAATTGAATCCGTTTAATTAGTGAAAGTACTATCATCATCTTAAATTAAAGTATCACTTTAAATTTAAACAATGTTAGAATTTACAGAAGATGCCAAAATAAGTTAGTTTTTTTAAAGAAAATATGCAAATAAAAATTTTATCTTAGGTTATTACATAACTTGCGATTTATGTAACTTATGGTTACACCAAGACACAACATTCATATTTGCTAGTATTTAAATAATCGCATGGTAGAATTAAAGAATAATAAACACATTACGAACACAATTTTTATTAAATAATCAAACTTATTTAAAATCAAAACTAAAATGAATTATTAATTATTAATTATTAATTATTGATTATCAATTATTAATTATCAATTATCAATTATCAATTATCAATTATCAATTATCAATTATCAATTATTAATTATCAATTATCAATTATCAATTATCAATTATCAATTATCAATTATCAATTATCAATTATCAATTATCAATTATCAATTATCAATTATCAA
>JAHWXV010526740.1:0-11632 GCA_024586415.1 Phrixothrix hirtus | reverse complement strand
GTATTTATGGCATGATATGTACGTGATTTGTTCACTGTCAACATGAATTTATATTTGTATTTAATCACGTATATTGTATTTCACGTGAAGATTGTTTTTATACGATAAGAAATATTTTAAAAATACCTATATTATATATTCGTCGGTTTGGAAATTTTCATTATTTTTTTGGTGGCGTTTAAAATTCGTTACCAATCTCTACTTTTCATTACTTTTAGTGACTTTTATGACCGCTCTTTGCGATTCGTTACTTTTTCATGACTTTTCGTGTCAGTAGACACCCTGCTATAAACTTCTAAAAAATGTCATTTAATTTAGGTAAATCATAATGAAACCATAAAATGTAATTAACGGAAAAAATAACTTTGAAGAAACGTTCATCTTACTTTTAAAAATCATAAAATACACCCCGTTTGCACATTTTAATAGAAACCCGAATTATGTATCATTCGAATCAATACGGATTTCTTTTCATAGACGCGTTAGTACCAAGGTTCCTAACTGTAATTTATATGTTAGGATAACATTTTCAAAGGTTAATAAAATGGGAGACTAATTTATATTAATCAAAATCTTTTTTGGATATGCACTGCGCATATAAATGGCACAAATAAATAAAAAGTGGAATATCCTCGCTATAATAGTGAACATCTCATAATTTCAGAAAAATAGGACAAACTTTTTAAAATGAGTTAATGAATTTCAGTGGTTTTGTATCCATGACGTCAAACAGAAATGCATATATATGTACAATTTTCAGATGAATCCATCCACTAAAGTTCAACTTCAACTTCTTGGAACATACAAGCATATGTATAATTTTCAACATTACGTGCAAAAACTTATCGAAAAAAATACAGATGTCATTTTTCTTCGCTATAACCAAATACAGCTTGTTATAGAGATTATTTGATAGAAATTTTAATAGGTAGTTCAGGGGACATTGAAAATTCCTCATTATAAACGAAAACTCGTTATTACTGTGTTTGATATAGAGAGAGTCGACTGTATTATGCATGTAACTATATACAACATACCTGCGTATTTTCAATATTATTTGAGAAATATCATCGATTAGTGAATAAACTAATAAAATATACTGTAAAATATAAACATTCAAAAACATGGAGAAAACTTCTAATAAAGGCGAAAATTTTAAAAATTCGTCCACCAGGGAAAAACCAAAATGACCTACATGTAATAGGTGCTCTGTAAGCTTTGTTAGAGGTATTCTATACTGAAGATTTCTAATTAGAATGAAACCTAGGTATATAGATTCTCTGACAGTTTTTAAATTAACAAAGCTTACCAAGTACTTACTATATGTAGGTCATTTTGTGTGAGAGAAGACACATTTTTGTTTTTTCCCCAGTGGACAAATTTTTAAAATTCGTGCATTTATTAGAAGTTTTCTCCATGTTCTTGAATGTTTATATTATATTAACTTCTAATTATAGTCGACTAGGTGTCATTATATGAATATATACTGTAAAATACTTTTTAATTTGAAAATTGCCTAAGTATTTTAATTTAGGTAATTTAATTTCAGGTAATCACAGATTGACACAACCAATGCTGACATTCTTAATTGTAGTAGAAAACGACAAAGATTGAATATTCTGAAAATCAAATTTAGTATTTTTGCTCCAGATGAAACTAAATGTATGTCAATTGATGGTGATGTTTGTGCATGTGGACAACATCTGAAGCAAAATGTTTTGAAAGAACAATTTGAACTGACAGAACATTCTACAAGATCTGCTACTGAAGAAAGTTGTGCCAGTGCATGTAGCTCTTCATTGATGATTCTATTCTCAGACATATACATAAATGTGTATAGCTTGGGGCTCAGCATGTATTACAAAATAACAACTGGTTAGTTTCATTAGAAGAGTTGGGAGCATTTATTTCCATTCTTTATGCGAGAAATTAAGTGGTGCAAGAAATATTGGAACTTCGTTCTTTGTGACCTGAGTCATGAGGGATTACAGTTTAGTAAGGAAACTATGTTGCATGATAGGTTCTGTGAAATTATGAGATATCGTTCATTTGATGAAGTCGACTCGAAAACACTATCTTGTATCAGATAAATTTGTGCATATTTATGAAGTATGGAATAAGTTTATAGAAAATTATAAAATTTGCTATAAACCTGAAGCTAACATCACAATAGATGAACAATTGTTTCAAAGTATATTGTGTTGTCCATTTATTCAGTTTATGGCTTCAAAGCCAGATAAACAAGGACAAAAAAATTTTTTAACAGTAGATGTAGATACAAAGTATTTGCTGAACACTATAGGCAAGAATGAACTGTAACCACAAGGACAGCACCTCTCGGAATATATTGTTCTAAAACTTGTAGAACCGTATAAAAACACTTGTAGAAATATAATAACCGATAATTTTTTTTACATCACTGAATCTTGCAATGGAACTCTGGAAGAAAAAGACAAGCATAGTAAAATGTTTTATGTAATAGAAAATGTAAAAGGCAATTTTGGGACTAAAACACCACATTTAATCATTTGTTTCCATGACCAAAGCGATACTTTTACTCTCAAGGAATTAAAATTTTGTTAGTTTCAAGGGAGATAATGTAAATTTATCGAGAATATACAGAGGCTTAATTTTCGATAAAATAATATGTGCTATTTAAAAAAAATATACTTTTATGCACCATACATCTATTAAACACCCTCTTAAAATTTAGTATTCCTTCTATTACATTTTTCATCAGACCAAGCACAAAACCATAATGGACACCCTGTATATGAGGGGTTCTAGCACTTGAATTACTTAAAAAGGGGGCACAGGCCTATTTAGGCAGACTTCAAATTGATTGACAGATTCACACTTATTCACATTTTTTTGAACCAACTTTACCGATGTTTTTTTGCTTAAAATGATTCTGACAACCTAAAATAACATTACTGATAACCCAATTGCTGCGGTACTCCATTTGATGTATGAAATCAAATTATAAATCATGAAATGGGAGTCTTGGGGAACGTTAGGGAATCACTTTGTAAAAAGACTGATACCATGGCATATTGAATGATTTAAGAAATAAATGGCCTTTAATTTTTATTAAAATAATATTAAAATTCATAAAAATAATAAGTGGACGAGGTGAAGTTATTTTGCTGATAAAATACAAAAAATTTTAATGTGCAGTTGTGTAAAATATGTAATTTACCATTAAAATTGTTGTTTAATTTATTTTTAAAGTTTCTCACTGCTTCATCAATATTCTCTTATGCCAAATTATCTTTAAGGGATTGTTGAACACCCTAAACCTTATAAAAAGGAATGTGATTTTTAAAATTTATACATTTAATAACATATTTCGAGGAGAAACAATTCGGCATTGGACAGTTGACAGTTTGATTTTCAGATTACAATGTTGCTTTTCATAAATATAAAATTTAGGAATGTCCATTTTTTTTTATAATTTACTGATGCTTATAATTTTAATTTGAAAAACTTATTATTTTAATGTTGTTTCAGTGTGTCCAGTCAAAATTGTGGATAGTCCAGTGCCATACGAATGTATTGTAATTTAAGAAAAATATTTGTAAGATAAAAAAATAAAGTCTTTTGTTATTGACTTATATGTTTATTTTCTTCAAAATCAAAACAATTTTACAAGTATAAAGATAATCCACATCGATATTTCTTTTTAAATTTGCTATTTCAAACTGCATCTTACAGTACCCACATCAGCCAACGCAGATTATCTGCAATACAACATACACAATAAATTAAAAATAATTCTGAAATCTTATAAAATGTAAAAAAAATGATTTTATACACAGGGGTTAACAGTTTGAATGTACTATTAAAAGTCAGTTATCACAGAAAGAAGTGACAATCACAAGGTCATTTAACCAGTTGCTGCGGGTACTGCATAGATAGCAAACTAACATTACACTTAAATTGTTTCTAAATAAAATTTAAAAAATCTTATAATGTACAGTTTACTTATCGATGCAGTCTTCTAGTTTTTATTCTAATCTCTTAATGATGTATGTAACAATAAATTCCTTGTATCTCATATTTGTCAATGGATTATCATTTTTGGTTTCGAAGCAGTGTTCAAGCACAGTAAGACTGAGAATGTCTTTTCAAATTCAACATGAATAACATTAGCTACTACTAGTAATGGTGTACATTCCAAAATTCCTTGCCCTAGATTTAGTTTATTTCTTGTACTTTTTAACAATTTCAGTAAATTTAATCAATTGTTCAATTATAATAGAATAGACTTATAAAATATGGTAATTTGCAAAGTTCACTGCTAAGACGTAGTAAATTAATCACTACCGATGTATTGAAAAAATGACTGAAGCACTAGTATAAGTGCTTATGGCGTTAACCAATGACTACAAAGTTATTCAGCTACAGAGCCAGGCAAATGAATACTTCGGACATTCAACAGAAACCCTCTTGAACCATCCGGGCCTTTCGGTTGTCGAACCGCAGTCAACCTTGGTCCAGCGTCGTCCAGTGATATTGTTCGTAACCGACTTATAAGTCGCTCTGGTCGAGCTTGTCCATCACTGCTTAAAATAAAATTATTTATTTTAATTGTTGTTTTATGTTATAATTATTTTTATATAGAAATTAAATTATAAAATCATTATTATAAATATTTTTATTTAGGGTTAATTTGAAATAGTTTCAGATAAATAATAATGAACAATAAAAGTCCAAATACATACGTTTATGCTATTCTTAAATCCTATAAAACTCTTTTATACAAATAAGTGCATATATTAACATTTTGCGAATCACTATAATGCTTTCGTGTATTTTCATTACTTAAACAAATTTCCAGCATAATAATATTGCTTATCCAGTCTCATTTTTAATTCAAAGTATGTGACTTTCGATAATTATGACCTAATTTTTGTCTTGCATTAAAAATGTTATACATTAAAATTATAAAAAAAAATGCAATTTTAAAAGTAATTGATTATTCTTGATGCCCCGGCCTAGAACAACTTATAACAAAATTCACACATGACACAACAGTCCTTTAATTGAAATTTTTATACTAATTCAAAAGTAATTTTAAAACATTTTGAAGTATTAAGCTTAAAAGAGTATACAACAGAAGGCAAATCTTTCAAAAATATTATCCATGACTTTTAATTAAAACAAAATTCAACAGCAATGTTATCATTTAGTCATAGAGTACAGAAAGTGATAATATCAATGATCCTGGGTCTTGTAGACACAAAACACACTGTTAATGACATAAGATAAGTCAGCTACAGAGTTTGTAGTCATTTTAAACTCAATCCTGTTTTAGTTTATTCCTTTCATAAAACAACTTATATATGGTGTAAAGAAAATAGTGTACGTTTTTGTAACATGTGCAGCAGAAAAGGTGGTATAACTTTTTTGCTATGGACAATTGTTGGCAAGATATTGTAAATTAATGTTATTGCACTCTGGTATCATTGCATTCAAATTATTTTTCCCTTCATCTATATTTTGTTATATAAATAATTTCATGCAACAAGAGACGGTTATGGTTAGTGCCTTTGTTATAATGAGTGTTTAAAGAAATTGTTAGAGCCAGGGTAAATCAGCCTTGACTTTATTTTGAAAAGTAACGAGATATTAAAATAATTTAAAATCTCAATTTTTGATTCTGAAAGTTCTAAAAGCATTAAGTTACAGAACAAATTCTTGTAAATGTATAACTTTTTAGAATAAAGACAATGGCATAATTTTAATGCCCTCATTGTTTATAACAGCGAGTTTCAAAAATAAGTGGGATATAACACAAAATAGGTAAATATAGAAAATTTAAGAACAAGTCAGGTTTTGTTAGCATCCCGTATCAATATTTAAATATACCACCATACATTTACGAAGCAAACACGAGAGATAAGTTTTTGTATTCTCGGTGGCGATTAAAAAATTAAGAAAATAAGGTAACAGTTGTAAACGATTTTTCACTCTTGTGGATTATGAATGTATAATTTGTAATAACTCGACATAAGACCATCACGATGTGGCATTAAAACATGCATAGGTCGTACATGATGGCAATCGGTCGTATATGAGTGATTTTTGAAGTTTTCGTAAGAGTAAGTGTGGCAGAATCCCAGTTCTAAGAAGCCAAATAGTGGGTTTCTGGGGAATTACATGCCTTTTCCCACCCCGTTTACAGCTTCACCGGACGTGTGGGTTCACTTGCAAGTGCAGGAACATGTAAGAGGCACGGCCAAAGATTCTGGTGCTTTTGGGCAAGCGAGTAGTCTTGTGACGCGTCGATCAAAACAAAGGTACTTATTATTACATTCTTTGCTTGAATATTGATTGTCTGTAAGGGCATATGTGGTATGTCAATGTGTATCAGAGGGAATCTGGTGTAATTCATAGTCCCAGCTGCCGAATATTTTAGAACCCAGCTTATACCATTCCCGTTTTGAGGGGAGCCTGTTAGTACATAACTCCTGTCTGAACTATGGACGTATACCTGTATTTACTGTGAATATAATATTTAGACAATAAGTTCATTTTATAGTAGATTGGCTAATCTTCCCTGTAACTTTAAATTAGGCCGCATTCACGAGCCGGAGAAATTTGCTTGTAATATTGTGTCCTGTTGTTTTTTATGTATACTGAATAAGCCATTTCTTTAGATATAGATAAATAGCTATTCCCTCAATTAGACTTTCATTTTAGACTTAGAATAAGTTATCTGTGAATATTTTGTATTCCAGGAGATGTTAGTCAAGGTGCCCCCACCCCCTCCTCTAGCCATCATCTTAATTCATACTGATATTTCGGGCCTAGGAGGAGGCAAATCCGGGACAATGTATTTATAGGTTGTGGAACCGTTTTTCCTTGTTCCGAAGGACAGTTCGATTCATTATACGGCTAACAAGGAGCAGTGGTGCCCCCCCAACCGTCAAACCTTTTGTACGTAATTCCAGCATTTTTTCTTAGAATGTGGACGTGCTGGTGAAATCTGTCACGGACCCCTCCTCCTACGAGAAGCTAGCGGGACACCAGGATCATTACCAGGCATAACATCAGCCACACATGTGACAAACATTTAAAATTTAAAATAAAAAAATTAAATTATTGATTGGGTAATTTATTTAATAGTAAATAGCATAGTAAAATTTATACAGTAAAGTTAGGTTAAATGTATTCAATAAAATTCCTGAGAATAAGAATTGCACGTGCTCAACTATTTACATTATTAAATATCACTCATACAAAAATTACACGAAAACACCCTAACTAAAGTGTTGTTTTGATTGAGGGTGGAATTTGCATTTTAGTTGTAAACTTTAATTAAACACAATATATTAATTCATACAATAAAATGAATAAAATATAATTAGCAATTTTATTATTAAATTATTGTAATGGTTTTGGTAAATTAGAATTTAATTTGGCACAGAAAATTTAAATAAAGTTGCACTTCAAGTAATTACTTCTAGATTTTGTTTAGATTTGAAGCCACACGAAATAAAAATGGAACTCCTTTATTTTTATAAACCAAAAGCACCACATATGAAATTAAACTAACTTGCATTCGATAGGAAATGCATTAAACTACAAGTAATAAAAAAAATACATCTAACTTTACGTAGTTGTCTAAATAAATACATATACAAATTCTTTGCTGAATAAGGGAAAGTTGAAAGATTTTTAACAATTGGCTTCAATGTACTATTAAACTATTGAGTATAGGTCATAAACTACTAATATTGTATTGATTTGTTTATGAATGACAAGTTTACCAACCGGATGCAGTTGCCGGGTTTCTTGATTAGTAGAATTTATATTTTTATATAATACATTCTATTAAACTATGGCTTAACCATTACCTTTATTGAAAAATTGTATGAAATGTTTTGTTGTATGGAAGAACTATTTCCTAGACAATTCCCAAATAAAAATATTAATTAGTTAAACTCTGCGGCAACAAAGTTTCGACTTTTATAAATTTTTTCAGATTTTAACCATTGTTGTAAAAAACTGTTGTCTGTATTGATGTCTTCTATCACCTATTACAAGAACGTACTCTATTTTCTTTACATCTTGTAGATTTTGTGTAATCTGAATAAATTTTAATTATGTGATTAACTGCTCAAAACTTATCTCCGTTAAAGTCTGTTTATTTTGAAGTAATTCATAAAAATTCCCTTTGTACCTTAAATTAATTTTGGGGAAGTTCCGGTGATGTAATAAAACCTATTTATATATTTAAAATTTATAGAAATGTCAACGCAAGAAAATCCATCTTTGAGTAAATAAAAAATAATGTAAAAGGAATCATATTATAAAATCCATGTTGCAAAAATTAAAGAAATGAAATAAAATGTTGCATGCCACATAGTCATTCTATTAATAGTCATAAGGCTGTTGAGGGTTGCAATGTTTAGCTGATATCAGCATGTGTTTCATAGAAAATAAAAGGAGAAGTTAATACCTTTCATGATGTTTACATACCCATGATGCAATATCTAAAACAAGGAAACGAGCAAGTGTGTAACGGAACATGAAGGTATACTTTTCGTGGCTAATGTACTTCAAGTTTAGTTTTGATTCAAAGAAGAAAATACAGGATATAGTCCTTGATAAGTGTATCCATTAACAGAGGAAGATTTCTTTCTTATTTCCCATATTTTTCGGTGCATATCTACAAATTTAGTATCTAAAACAAATAAACACCAAGTGGAGTGTCGTCTTGTAAGAATGCTGATTTTGGTGCATATTCAGAAGATAAGAGATGCCTAATTGACCTTGCATATTCTGCCATTTGAAAGAGACTACATAAGGAAAGAACTTTAAAAATTATCATCGTGTCACCTATTTATTTAATCCAATTTTCTTTTGGTTAATATTAAATCTGAGCTCTCTACGTAATACCCTATTATTATAATTTGAATACAGTAAACAAAAAGACAACTGCCACGCTGACAATTTTGTGGCTAACCTTAATCAATTTGAAACTACAATTCATCTGAGGAACTGTAGACTTCTTTAATCAAAATCATGGAAGTTATCAGAGTATCTATGACTAATTTAGACCGTTTATATGTATCAAGTAATAATTAAATAATTACCGTTTAATATAATTTAAAAGGATTTGTTAAATAACTAGGTAATAACTTTTATCACTAAAATTAAGACAAAGAGAAGAGAGCTCATTTATGTGCAGCATATATTGATGTACTCATATATTTAAAGTGTAACAAAGGTATGATGACTAGGTGTGTTCAAATCATTGAACAGAAATTTTTTATGTGGCCCTGTTAATGTGCAATGCACCAATATGTTCAAGCTATTGAACAGAAACTTTATATATGCCCCAGTATGTATGGAACGACAGTATATTCGGAACAGTAAATAAATTTTATTCACTCTTGGTAATAATAAATAAGAGACTAAAACAATATAATAATTAATGAATTCTAGAAAGTAATATTTAAAAGATAAACAACCATTTAAACTGTAAGTGTCAGCTCATTATAATTAGAATTGCATTAAACTTGAACTTCTAGAAATTTGATCTAATTGTACGAGGTGCTGCAAATATTTCGGGAATCGAGTACTCCGTCATTGTTAGAGAGTCATCGATGGCACTATCGTAAAAAATATGATATTTTTTAGGTTATGTAGCATTGACAGTTGAATAAAACATCGTTTGGTTACGTTTGTATTTAAGAGAAAAATAAACAACTATCAACAAAAATGGAATTAAATCGTGAACATTTTCATGCAACAATTTTTTTATGATTTTAAAAGTAATTTAATTCAACAACAATGTATGGATCGTCTTGTTTCGGTTTTTGTAACAATACACCTTCCAAAACAACAATTTATCGCTGGTTTTCAGAATTCAAGGTTGGTCGTAGTAGTCTCAATGACGAATTTCGCAAAGGTCATCTGCAAACTAGTGTTGTTTCAAAAAACATTGATGCTGTGCATGAGATGATTGTGATGGATCGACATGTGGCTTACCGTGAAATAGAATCGACCCTTGGCATAGACATGAAACAAATATAATGATTTTGCATAACCATTTAGGTGTGAAAAGATGGATTCCACACAATTTAATGGAAGCTCAAAAAGAGACTTCCATCAATGCTAAAGGACGATTCTATGGAGCAGGTAGATCATTTATTTTTATATATGAGAATCACATTGACAATCTTTAAACATGTTTTTCTTAAATCATCATTTTTCAATTCAATGTAAATTCTAACGCTTACAAGTTTTATTCAATTGACTTGAAATTTGCAGCCTTCATTTGTTGGTTATCTAAAAAAGTATGTAGCAATTTTGTGATTAGTTACACTATTAGTGTTATTAATATTCCTGTTCAAAATTTTTTAGCAAACAATAATACTTCTTTTTCAAATTTTAAACTGCTTTCTTATTTCTAGTAAATATGTAGAAAATAAAAATTCTTGGTTTTTGTTCTCAATCAAACTATTTCATTGTAAACATGTCGCACCTCGGATGCAATAACGGCACAACTCAAAATTTGGTCATTTTTAGTTTAGAACGGCATTACTTGTGAAAATTTTGTACGTTTCAACAGCAGAAAGCAGCATAACTGTAGTTACATTCGCAAGAGATACTGCGTTAGGTCTGTATTGCAATTTCCCATAATGCACGGTTTCAGTCTGCAAAACTGACATAACTCGAAATGTGTCAGTTTTGCTATAATTCAATATGCACGTGCTTTGTGTTGTGTCGGCAGTCGTTGTTAAGAGTGCCTAAAAAGTAAGCTGTTTTTACGATTTTCTTTAGTAAAATGTTAAAAAGAGGGAAGTATATAGTGTAACTTGCAATAAAACAGCTGAAATGCAATGTTAAGAGATGGACAGGCAAAGGTAATATTTATTTATCAAAGCAATTCAAAATCTCTAACCTATTATTTTTATCAATTTTGTTATTATTTTTTAGAAATTACATTTAAATTTGTGTGCAAATGAGAAAGAAAAGCAAAGTTACAGTGAGAGTGCTTATTGTATCATTGTAACTGATAATTCAGATAAAACTGAAGAAAATTCCTACAATGCCAACTCCGATAAAAGTTACAATTCGATATCACAGCCTGTTACTAACGATCCCATAAGTGAAGATGAACCAATTGCCTCGAAGATAATTCTGATGAAGATTCCACCTGGGAACCTTCTATTGACGATATATAAATAACGAAGAATCAAATCGCTACCATAGTAATGTGGAGAAAAATTCCAACTCAATACCTTCCATTGGTGGAGATACCATAAACGAAAAGTTCATTAAAACTGATAGCATCTGTTTGGTCAGATAATCCAGTTCACTTATATTAATACTAAAACTATTTTTAAGGTACATCGAGAAAACGCAAAAAGCGTGAATCTCAATGGAAAAGAGGTATTAAGAAACAACGAATTAATACAGGAATAAATATTTATGGAAACTTTCACAGTTATTATTCATAATTAAAACAATTTTAATTTTCTAGCAAACAGGCAGATAGAATATATAAAAAAGCTAAAGTGGCTTTATTACGTAATCAAATTAAAGTTATAAGAAGAGATTTAGATATAAACGCCAAGAACCTTTTATTCCATCATTTAAATATTAGTGCCCTAAT
>JAHWXV010526710.1:0-10504 GCA_024586415.1 Phrixothrix hirtus | reverse complement strand
GTAAGACGAGAGGAACATAAAAATGCGGTAAATAAAAACGAGAAAACGCCATCATTGGCACAACATGTAAACACCACACGGCATACGATCGACTTCGATAACACCAAATTGCTCGCAAATATCGAACAACAAACACGAAGAATAATAAGAGAAGCGATTGAAATAGAAAAACGACTAAACAACTTAAATACACGCGACGACACCCAAAGATTGCCAACAGTTTGGAAACCTTCATTAAGAACATCGACTATATCACAATTAAAGAGTGACAGAATAAATAGTGAAAGCACT
This sequence comes from Phrixothrix hirtus, assembly GCA_024586415.1. NCBI lineage: Eukaryota > Metazoa > Arthropoda > Insecta > Coleoptera > Phengodidae > Phrixothrix > Phrixothrix hirtus. The sequence goes on along the minus strand of JAHWXV010526710.1, from coordinate 10,213 downwards.
CAAAAACAGTCATGAGGGCCGATGACGCAGAACCAAACCAAGAACGTTCCACAAAGAAGTGAAAGTAGCAGAGTATATAAAGCCGTACCAAAGCAGGAGGACGGTAGTTCCATACGAACAAGAAGATTGCGAATTAGACAGTTACAACAGCCTTGATAATGGCATATGCGAGTTGGCCGAAACGTCGTTTAATAGGTTTTTTTCAGAACCAAAACGCGAGGGATTACCCAGAAAACCAATCCAGCATCTAATACTCGGGGAAGTTTAAAAGTTGCTTAATAATTTATTTACAATTGCTAGTTAGTTATAAGTATTTCCTTAAACATCAAGGTGAAATACATTTTGCCGTCTGTCTTTGATTTTATATGTAGTAATTTAAATATTAAAATACGGATATGGGCCATCTACTAATAAATTGATGAAATATACAGAAATCAAAATAAGTTAATCTTATTTTATATAAATTTCTAAATTGAAGCTGTTACGCATTAAATAGAGCAATATTGAAAAGGTTTTTAAGTTGTTGCTTTAAAATGTTTGCTTTTACCATTATAACGCGCATTTTTTTAAAAATAAATCTTCGAGGCCCTTCAAGTTTTGTTGCTCATTTTAAATTTTATACGCACTTACTATTCTAAATATATAAAAAATAGTAGTGGTAAATGAGTAAATAAATAAATAGTTGTTATGTAAATATTTTTTAAAATTTAAAGGTAGTAAACATAAAAACTAGCAGACGGCATTAAGGCAATATAAGTGAACAGATAATAATAAAATGACACCTATTTATATGAAGCGGCAATTTTTATAATTTTCATCATTTCAATTGCCTTGATGCTTCATTATTAAAAAACTGTCTATTAAAATAACACTATGTTAATTATTTTGTTATTTAGTTGTTTAATTTATTAGCTGTAATTATAAAATTACAGGTAATATCGTTTAATTAGTATGCAAATCGACAAGTCCCGTAAATTTTTGCGTTATACAATTTATACGAATAAAAACAAAAAGAGCAGAAATTTTGAAAGCTGTTAAGATATCTTCCATTTTTAGCGACAAAAAGTGGGTGGTGCCTTCTCAATTTTGAAAAGTCAATAGCTATCTACATTATTATCTTTATAGAAATTAGAATCTAGAAGGTATATTATTCTTTTAGAACTGTCTTGCCTCAGCTTTATTCGGTTGATTTGACCCACTTCCTAGCCTTAAACACGAATGACCACCTAATTTTATCGTAAAATTTTAAAACATCTTACAAATATTGCATGTAACGATTTTGGTAAAGTCTTTTTATTCAATTATTTTTTCAATAGGTTACCTTTTAATCCTTACATTAGATTTTTATTATTCTGATTAGTAATTAATAATTCCTATCTGATCACACACAGTTAGCTAAAGAATCCACCACGTTTACAGTTTGTGATCAGTCGATTCCTCAATTGTATTATTTATAGACATTAAAATATGATAGTATTGTTAAGTTGTAATTATAACTTTATATAAATTTCAGTGAATTGTAAACATTGTAACGGTTCAATTTAACTTGATAAGTACACTGGAAAACTGAAGAATTTATATTCTGCAACGAGGGTAGCTTGATCGTAAGGGTTGGGTCCATTGACTGATTTCCGCTGGCCCTGGATGATTTCAGCGGTATTCTTTTGGAATAATCATTTATTAGATAACGTCATTTACCAAAATTAGGTGACTTTAACTTCGGCCATGAAATGAACGTCGGTGATATTGTTTTAAAATCGTTTTGGTTTCCTTAATCTGATTAAGGATCGGCGGTATTAAAAAGAACGATACCATTTACAAAACAATTTATTTACATAAAACGATGAAAAATCAAAGCAATATTCAGAGGGTATAAACAACAAAAAAAAGATCATTTGATCTTAACAATTGTTATGCAAAAGATCAATCGTTGTGTGTTTAGGACAGCGGCCTGTTTAATTCGTCGCGGCGACGTTGCATGAATATCTGCATGACGTGTTTCATTCCTCTCGATTTTTGTTCTCCTATATTTTTGAATGCATAAGCTTTCAGTGAACCTCAAGATCTAGGCACGAGCTCGTCGCTTCTGGCGGCCGCCGTGTACGTAATATATTTAGGCAGTAAACGGAGACTACACTAGAATATACCCGCCACTTTTCTTCCCATACAGTAAAACTAAACGTTGCGACGTCAGGCGTCGTTTGTAGGTCATTACAGATCAACTCGCAGGCGACAAGACGTTGACGGTTACAGGTATAATCCTAATTCAGCGTAGTTGCGCTTTCGCTACCGGTACAACTCGATGCGCAACGACGCTGAGGACGCTTGACGTCGAACACAACTAGTTACCGAGCAACTTGCTTGTGTATGGCCCAAAATCTTTCGGATTGCAGGTTCGGTGTGGACAGCGCCAAGGATACCCGATTAAGAACGTCTCTGGAGACCTGATGTTCTATAGCTCGAACTATTCCCGCTGTAAATCAACTCGAAACGGGACGAACGTTTAGAATCTGGGCATATAAAAATAGATCTCGGGTTTACGGAGCTATTTTCTACGGATTTCTCAGAGAGTCAAAAATTCGTCACGTAAATATCGCTGCAAAATTTAATTACAAGATGGCTTAACTTTACAGAGAAGCCCTATACGGTCTAGCGTGGTTTTACACGGGACAACGTTCTATGTTGAGTCCCACACAAAGACTGTCTTTTGCTTTGCAAAAGCACCTTATTTATAATTAAATTCATACTCTCGTTCTTTATTCCGTGAATGTGGTCATCAACAGATTTCTCTGTCTACTATCTAATGAACCGAAAAAACAATACATTTGCTTTGACCAAATTCTTGCTTAATATGACGCAATGTTGCGTAATTATATTTAATTAATTTCCGTTAATGAACTCATATTTAAATCGGCCGAGGTTGTTGTTATATTAGTTATTTCGGTTATCAATACAATCTCGATTAAATTTGGACGGTACATATCGATTTATTTATTGCGTAAGTTTATGCAACTTTATATTCAATTAACTTAAAGTTTAATTGGTTCACATTTTTATTGGTTCATTTATTCTGTTTTGTGAGACTGTAAATGGGCCAATTATGATTTATACAGTTCTTTTGTTTGAAATAAATTAAATCCACTCACTCCTGCACGATATTGGTTTAATGCACCCTTAAAGTTTATTTTGTCTTTGTTTAAGTCTTAATTACTAAACTTCCGCAATTATAAATATTGCGGACAGGCGTGAATTTACCGAGTTCGTTTTGATCGCGTTTCGCACTATTCTGTGGGAAACGTCACAACATATATTCAAGTTTTACATTATTAATTAATTATTTATAATTAAATAAAAATATGGATTTTTCCAGTTTTCAAGCTGTTTTTTCAAAATTTTTTTTAATTCGAACATTTTAGATGATTTTCTTAAGATATTAATTGGTTTTAAATTAATAATATCCAGGGTACATCTGCTTCAGGAAGGTTATAAGGTTAGGTAAGAAAGCAACTGTAAAATGAACATTCGGTATAAAATATCTCAAAAATTATTTTGATTATAAGAATTGCTTAATGAAAATAAAAATATAATTAATGTAATTTCTTATAACAGCACTAAATCAGTGTGTTCTATTTAAGAAAATTGAATACGCTGTCACTGAGTTTTGCATCACTCTGTATGCACACTAAGCAAGATTAAAAGTATTGTGCCTCTCAATAAAATTACACTATATTAGAAAATTTCTGTCGCAAACAAAATAATTGTGTTTTATATCGTGTAACAGATACAGGTTGTTGAGTTCCACATGTTTTTCATATAAAAATGGCTGTATCTTTTAAAATACTAGTAAAAGCTTATATTTCCGCAATTGTCAAAGTGAGTAGATTTTAAAATTCTAGTAATATATAGTGTTCCATTTAAAAAAATACAACTTTATACAAGGTGACACAGAATAACGGGAATTTTTAAACAATACACAAAAACCAGAGTGATGGAAAAAAATCATTTTATTTATAGTAATTGAAACATTAAAACTTGCCATTTAAGGAACATTAATGGAATTTATCATTTTTTAAAAATTACGTCTTTTAGATGGTGTCCTCCTGTACGAATGCATTCTTGAAATCTGCGGTTGAGATTCCTCATTGGCCGCTGCAACATCTCCCCTGGAATACCGTGAATTTCATCCCGAATTCTCTGTTTTAACTCATTCACTATTCTTGATTGAGTCATGAGCACTTTATTTTTGAGATAGACCCACAAAAAATAGACACAGACAGACAATTCTGGCGACCTAGGCGGCTAGGAAAGGTTACCGAATTTTGAGATTTCACGGTTACCGAACAATATTCGCACAGCTTCCATTGATTTCCGTGTAGTGTGTGATGTCGCACCATCCTGTTTAAACCAGGTTTCTTGAACGCGATGGAAATTGTTCAATTCAGGTGCTACGAAAGATTGTAACATCTCCACGTAACAATCCGCATTGACAGTTACTGTGATTCCCGTTCATTTTCAAAAAAATAAGGTCCGATGATGATCCCATATAATGAAACAGCTAGTGTGTAAAGAGCGCTCATGAACTTCTTTAGGATTTGTGTCTGCCCAGTATCGGTAGTTTTGTTTATTAACGTAACCTGTGAGATGAAAATGGACCTCATTTGACATCCAAAAACTTGTTTAGAAATTCATCGTCATTGTTTATCTTTGTTATCATTTATCGACAGAATTGTAATCGCAACTGCTAATCGTTTTCCTTCAGTTGTTGCACCATCTGCAGCTTATATGGATGAAATTTTAAATCTAAATGAAGAATTCTGCGAACACTCTCCCGGGACATTTGAACCGCAGCTGCTTGCTTACGGATAGGCCGCCGCGTGCTCCGTAAGACAAACTCGCGCACAACATCAATGTTCTGTGCAGTACGAGCACTTTTTCGTCGTCCTGTTGGTTTCTTCTTTAAAGTAGGTCCAATCTCTTCCAAATTATTAATCCAACTTTTTATCGCGTTTTGACGGAACGGCATCATGACGTCCTAAGTTATAAAAACGTCGGGACTCACTCTGCGCAACTTTCAAACTATCACTGCTTCTATAAAACATTTTTATGGCTAACGCACGCTGTTGCGCGTTCCACTGGTCCATGGTTACTGAAATGGCGAAGTGTTTACTAGCTCACAGTCACTGTCACGCAGTACTGCGCAGTACTTTCAAAAGTTTCTTAAATGGCAAGTTTTAATGTTGCAATTACTATAAATAAAATCATTTTCTTCCATTACTCTTGGTTTTTGTGTATTGTTTAAAAATTCCCGTTATTCTGTGTTACGTTGTACTACCAAAATGTAATGACGAACTCTGTATAATTCAAAATAATTTTAAAATTGAAGCTAAGGGATGGGCATGTTTTGTATTAACAACTTTTTCTACTAATTCTTAAGATAAGGGAGAGGTTTGGGGCACCATGTATAAAAACTGACGCGATAGTGTATAAATCGAACTTACCTCAACATATACGTGTCGCGAAATATCTCATTCTAATAAAATCTTAAGGGGCGTCCTTTTTTCAGTGAAATTCGTGGAAAATCTAATTTGATGTTCTTCATTCAATATTTTAACACCGACGATGCATCACATCACAGTAATACTAGACTAAAATATGGGAGTTTGGAAAAGAACTCCCTAGTTTTAATGTTCCCTAGAATCTTTACAAAGTGACATAAATTATTCTAGTTTGTGGTGTTTGATTTATCAACTGTCCAAGTTTTGCTCCCGTAAATGCGAGAATTCAGTTTCTGCAGTTGGCAGGCGTATAGCAGAAACTATCCGTAATTCGCTAAAGTCTTTCAAGGAAACCGATAGTGTTTTAAAAGCGAAATCGCCTGGTAGACCAAGAACGTCTGAAGCTATTGTTTAACAGATCCGTGTTTCGTGTGTTCGGAGCTCCCTATACGTAATCTGCAATTAGGAGTGCCTAAAGGTGTTGTTGACAGAGTATATCTTTTCCCAAGTGGAAGATATTGAGTTGAAAAAAGGGCTTGTGTTTTTATAACAAGATGGCGCCCCACCTAATTACAGTAATCGTGTTCGCGCGGGTCTTGACACTCGCTTTCGAAAGGCGTTCCAGTGGTCGAAAAATATTTATAAACAACCAATGAAAATTTAAATTTTATAATAACATTGATAGAATTAATTAAAAATTGAATAAAAATCGAGAATAGGAATACATTTTACGTTGGTGCGATTTTTATGGACGCGATTGGGAACCCACAGAAACTATAGATAAAAGTAAATTCGCAAAATAATTTGCATAACTTAGTCTACTGCCCAAAATGGGTATACAATCCTTAACAAAGGAAGATGGTGCCTAAATTTTCGTCAAACAGTGAAGTTTGAACCACTTCTTGAACTCTAAAGTACGGTGAACCTCGTATCATTTGGACCTTTTCTAGTAAATTAATTGTGATGCCCTATTGAAAAAAATAAACAACTCCACATAAGACTAATTATATTTTGATGTATCTTGAGGATTGTACTTGCCACCGGTTTGAATCTTAATTTACTGCTACCACGGGCCAAACAGGATTTAAGTCCTGCAAGGATTTATACGAACATTCCAAGCTGATTTAACGTCGACTAGCTTAGCGGGAGGAGTGGACCCTCAATTAACTTAAAATGTTTTGCATGACAGATGCTCGAGAAGAGTTATACTGCATGAAATCGTTGAAAGTATTGAAAGAGCGCCACTAGCTTTAGTTGGGAAAAACAGCTATCTTAGCCAAAAAGCTAGAAATGGGAAGAGAGCGATGAAAAGATTTAACAGTAAATATTACGAAGATAGAATTATCTCTAAATCAGGCTACGTACTTATATAATTTCAACTTACTAACTACTATAGATCGCTACTTACAAAACTGATTCACCTTAAATACTTGAAAATAAATTCACAACTATTCTAATAATAAAAAGATATGAAATAAATCAACAATAACTATAATGAATAGAAAGAAATGTTACAAAATCTTAAATTAGTTGGATACGTCACAAATCATATAAACCAAATAGGTTACTATTGCCAGAATTAAACAAATGTAATTATTAATTATAGGTTACGGTGAGGGCTCGCGCTAAAGAGAATATGGTTACTCTAAAAAGTTAAACTAATGCAACTGAAGATTATGTCGATGACACGTACGTATCAGCTATTTCAAAATAAAATTGACCATATACAAACAGGTCACCCTGTATATGTGATAAATTTACACATGAATACAACTATTCGTAAAATTACATTAAGAATGTCAAACAATCAAATGCTCTATAATGTTAAATGAGTAACGGCACAAAACAAAAGAACATATTCACAATTGCGTATGACACTGCATAAACGTTAATGATTATCTTTTGCAATTACAGGTGTTAAAAAAATTAATACAACGATCTATTGAAGTTTACTTCCCGAGTTACTTTAGATAAGTAACAAAAATTCACTTACGTGCCTGGTTGTATGATGTTGAGTTTTTAATATTTAGAAAAGCTTACCTTTACAACTTGTTTACTTAATTTATAATTTTTGTAAACGGATTTCCATTCAACCAACGGTGGACAATTTATAAAAATGTGCTTCCATAAACAGTTCCCCAATAACGGGATGAATCGATAAATTCTTTACGCAATCATCTATAACTGCTGTACAATTGATTTGAAGATTTTACATGATTAAAGGAACTTTTCTTTTTTTAACCAAGCTTAAAATATGATCGAACCCAACTATGGTTCCAGAATCAATTATGTTTTAATCTCCAAGGGACGCTAACAGAACAAAAACGGAAACGGAAAACTGTTCACTTACGAAAAACTATCCAATCATAAAACTGCATTGCAATAGGTCAATGGCGTGGACTGCAAGATCGCGGTACCAAAATCCCTCATCAGGAAATTTTCATAGCAACATTCTGATCTCTGCATGGTACTGAGAATTACTCAATTGCGTCATCTACGTAAATTTTATATGAAAATAATTTAGCTAATAATTCTAAAATCCTATTTCTTATTTGAAATTATTCCCAACAAAACTTAAATAAATAATTAACATAGGATTTTATTATTATGAGGCAACAACAAAGATTTTATAAAACTAAACACCAAGAATTGATTTATATTAAACCAAGATGATGTTCAAGGTTACAGATTCCAAAGAATACGAGGTGCATTCAAAAAGATTGATAATTATAATTTACCTAAATGCATATTAATTAACTTTAATGTATTATACAGTGATGTAAACATAAGAAGGCGTTTGACACTGCATATAATTTGTATCCAAATGTGCTTTCTAACTTATCTGTAAGATTCATCTCCAAGTTAAAACAATTTTATTCAATTGATTGAGTCATAGCTTAAAACATAAATTTACAATTACTGCTCACTTTGCTTGGTTGATGTAACACCAAGAACGGTTGAAAAATGTCAAGCTTCAGGTGGTTGGACTTCAAACAAATAGACGCATAGAAATGATTTACTTACAATGCCTTAAAACAATTTCTTTTAATTGTTTAAAATAAAATAAATTAAGAACGCAATATTGGAATTAAAAAATAGGTAGTTACCTTTAAGTAAATAAACAAAAAACAATTAGAACGATATAGAGGGTGCCCGAAAATTAGGTCTCATTACACAGTAATCCGTTTAAGTATATTAGTAACTAATAATTTTCTTTTATGGTAACTTTGTTTAACTACATTCTGCCGTAACTGGATGTATAAAATTAATATAGTTGTCGGTTTCCCTTGAATTTCCGAGTGTAACACGTCTAAAAGTGAATTGATTAAATAAGATGCCGCTGAGGGCCCTCTTTATTATTCTTTAGCCAAAGATTTTAAGTTATGAAGTAAGATTTAATTCTGTCTTGGTTTAAAAATGTTGATGACCACATAAATTTGTCTGTAGCACATATAAAAATCACAGAAACATTTACACTATTCTAGCCTTGGTACTTTTTATGTTTCCTAGCGACTTCTGATAATCTATTGTAAGTACCTACATAAGTATATTTTGTCGACAAGCTAGATATGAAGTAATTTTTCTAGCAAGATCTTTAGTTCTATTTTAATATCTATACATTATTTGATATTTATGTTTTTAGAGTCTACAGCAGTTTTGCCTATTTTTATCTATTACATTTGAAGGTGCACAAATTACAAACAGATGATTGAATTACTAATTCATATCACAATTAGGATTTTCCTGTAATAGGTTTTAATTTTCTTAAGAAACAGGGTTGATTATATCAGATATACCTTTAACAAAACAATATTCTAGTTTTGAGTGCTTCTCGTCTTCTCGCCCAAAGACAATGTACAATTACTAAGTTTGTCAGGTATAAAGTGTCAAGCTTAAATGAAGTATTAATTAATGTGAAATAGGTATCCTGTTTCTAAGCGAATGCTTGTTACAATTGTAAAGTTAGAAGTTTCCAATTTGACGCTAATTTTACATTAATTAAACAGGATCTACAAAGTTTACGGAGAACTGCGAACAAAATATTCTACAATGGTCTTTCAGCATACAAGGAAGGAAATATGACCAGAATTGCAATTGAGCTATTTTTTAACTTTCAATAATTAGTTCAAGGCTCCATAGGCCTGGAAATTTCAAGCTTAAAAGATCTCATTTATGTGAAACCTGCCATCAAAATTGCTTAAGTTAATTTAACAAAGCTTCTTATATGACTGGTTTACTATGTACATGTACATGTACATGCAGCGTAGTCATTGTTAATTAATTTGATCGTCTCCTTCAATGAAACTTTTAATATCCTATTCCTCAACAAATTATTTGCTTCGTTCTGCCCTTATGGAGCCTTTTGAGTAATTTTTCATACTTTAAAAATATCGACAGGCCATTTAGTTTTCAATAATGTTTGTTTATGTCTATTAATAAATATCTTAGGGAAAGTTGAGTTTTACATGATATAAAAACATTAAATTGTTTTAGAATTTAAAAATGTATTTTACCACTTGACAATAATCTTCTATCACATGATAAATACCTATTATACTATGATTTAAAAAAGCTATACCGCGTTACATATTAATTAACGCTATCCTCAGCAGGAATAGGGAACTGTGGATGGATAATAAATAGATTCGATTCTAGTATATATATATATATATATATATATATATATATATATATATATATATATATATATATATATG
>JAHWXV010526703.1:0-21899 GCA_024586415.1 Phrixothrix hirtus | reverse complement strand
AATCTAGCGTTATTTGACTGTGATGTTGAAGATGGTATATGGTTTATTAAATATTAACAATATTTGTAATTGTTTGTATTGTAGAAACTAGTATTAAATTTAATATCATCAAAAGTGAGATCATAGATCTGACGCACAGATGTTTTTGACAATCTGAACCTATTATAAGATTCGATGCTGTTCCAAATATTATAATTATCTAGTATAGCACGTATACGTCGTGGTTGCCTTCCAATATTTTCTTCTTCATCACTATCACTACTAATTTCGTAATATTCAGCCCAAAGTTATAATTTTCAATCAAATCTATTTTATCAATCACTTTGTAATATAAGATTAGGTTAGAATGCATAATTTAAGCTTTAAAATGGGTTTAAGCTACCATGGATCAATGGCTTAAGTTAAACCAATAGATAAACCTTAAGCTGTTACTGACATACAGGTACTTTTATTAAACTAAAGCTTAAGCTCTAGATTGAGTTTAAACCAAGGCTGAAAAACTGGTCCTTAATACATTATTGAAGAATTGGAAAAATTTCTTGCGATAGAATGGTTTATAATTAATATAACGGATTTAAACGTGGTTGTAACAAGGAAGATGAGTACAATTCTGATCTTTCAAATATGGCACATACTGTAAAAGTGCATGGTGCTGCATTGAGACATATAAGATTGAAAATCAGTAAAATAACTGATATGGCAAAAATCTTGTTGCTATTGTTTATCGCATATTGCACAATATTTAGATATGAAAAATCGTTCTGTGAAATAGGCGATGCAGCTGCTAACCGTCAATCAAAAGCGAGCTTGTGTTGATCCTTCTAAGCATTGTTTCTTCGTAGATTAATAAAACTGATGAAATATGGCTACATAACTGTATGACAGAAACCAAAAAGCAATCAAAAAAGTGTGTTTTTGTCGACGAAAGTACACCAAGGAAGGCAAAAACCGTAGCATCAGTTGTAAAGGCCTAGTGACTAATTTTTGGAACTCACATGGCATAATATTAAGCAACTATCTTAAAAAAAAGGATGCTAAAGTCAAATACGTTGGTGGATCAAAGTTAACCTGGAACTCATTATTTTACGATGAGCTTCATTCGGAAAGCAACCATCACGCTGGATGTCAAATTTTTGGTAAACGAAATCGTAAAATCGGCAGTAATTTTGTGAAGGTTATATGCACAATACAGTTTATATGGATGGGGTAAACAATTTTCTAGGGGTCGTGAAGATGCTTAAAATATACCACAAAATCACGTTCGGTCAACATCAGTAACTGAACAAGCAAATGTTGTCTTGAAAGGTTTATTTTGAGAAACAGGCAATTGAAATTGCTCCCATCTAAAATTTCGTAATGCTTACGCTAGGTGTATTCCGAAAATGTTAACGTTTGATCAAAAAGCAGGCCATGTTTCTGTGGCTAACAATCGTTTAGACTTCGAAAGTAGTAATTTTCTCGAGTGGATAGTGATTTGTGACGAAACCTGGGTACATTATTTTGCACCGACATCAAAGATTTCCCGCCACCCAAAAAATACAAACGTATTCCATCAGCCGGTAAATTTATGGCCTATGCAGCTTGATTTTGTTGATTTTTTCCCATGGGAATATCACCAAAATTCATTTAAAAATGATACACCTGAAGCTATCCGCAAAAACAGACCCGGAAACTCAAAGAAACTCTGTTACAAAAAGACGCAAGACTGTATACGACTAATTACATGACTACAGCATTAAGCAAAATGGAATGGGAAATCATGATATACCCACTATAAGTTCCTAATTTAACCCCGAGTAATTTCCATTTATTTGTATACTGACAATAATCTTTATTCATATGTCATAATACAAGTAATTACTTACATTCGTCACTTGAGCTTGGATGTCGATATTACAGCAATTTATTGTATATCACTGCAGTTGTGATTTAAAAATGCAGGTATAATTACTTTGCCGTCACGATGGGAAAAATGTATTTCTGATGAGGGAAACTACTACGAAGTCGCTTTTCTTTAAAAAACTAAATTTAGCCCTCGTAGAAACGCTTACACTTGGCAGAGAAGAAAGTGTCCTTTCATCAGGTTAACACGCCAGGTAACAAATACGGAATTGTCTCATTAACATTACTTCAACTGCGCTACGAGTTACTTCCATGTGTACCTGATTGGTCAGATTCGGCTTGTTGTGACTGTTTTCTGTTTCCAAATTTAAAAAAGTATCTCGCTGGACAAAATTTGCAACTGATTCTGAGGTTATAGTAGAAACTGAAGGCAAAAACACGACGCTTTATACCAATGGTTTAGCTATATACACACCGTTGAAATAAATGTTGAGCTTTTGAGGAAAAGTTTTGCACTTAATTATGAATTTTCCCTAGAAATAGAGGCCGACACATTATTTGAGATAAAGATTGTGATTACTGTTTATATAAGTTTCAGGCTGCGTTCTGTTGCATTCCGTCACCACTGCATATTTACTTATATCATACATGAAATGTTAATCTTCTTTGTCGTCTTTATCTTCGTACACTTCCATTTATGAAATACTACATTCATTAAAAAACTTATATGTTTATTCTAAACTTCCGCATCCAGTCTCTCAAACGTAAGAAAACCAGGGTCCGGCAATATTGCGTAAGAAACAGACTATTTGGGACGGTGGATTTTTGTGTTTCTTATTAATTAATAATAACATGACAGAGTTTGCGTTTGGCAGGTTTTACATATTCGGTCAAAGCTGTAATCACCCAGGTTGATACATAGATAGTACTAAAGATTGCATGGATAGAACCAGAGCCATTTCTTGACACACTTTTAAAGCCGTGATAAATCATTGCTCCTTAAAATTGTATATTAATAGCGAGTTCGACATGCTACACTGTACGGGTGTGGCGTATATTAGCTGCTTTCTACAAATAAAAAATAGTATAAAAAGTAGGAAAACTGAAAACTATTGTATTTTTTTGTCAAAAATAAACTGCTTATGTGCACTGCACTGGTGTAATGCAGCAAGTCGAACTCGCTCTAAGTAACGTGTGTCCCGGACATCTTGGAGTCTACTCTTGCCATCACTCTGACAAGGTAGGTCTTTTCTTATTTCACACACATATTAAAATTAAGAAAAAACAAATAACCAACAAATTCAATTTTTATTGGTTGTCACTGATTATTAAAAATTACTTCTAAATTTGTATTTCTTATTTGTTAAACCTGAAAATTTTTATAGAAGAACAAAAGATATTTACTTATTGTGGTAGTAATTTGTAATAATCAATGACAACTAAGAAAAATTACATGTATTGGTTATTTGTCTTGACGTTTTAATTTTAATACATGTGTGTAATAAGAAATGACCTGCCTTGTCAAAGTAATGGCAAGGGTTGAGACTTCCGGGACACATGTTATATTAATTTACGCTCATCACTGCCAATGTAAGATTTTTAACTTACAATTAGCACTTGCAACAATCAAAATTAGATAAAACAGTATCGTAATTATAGGAAATGTTTCTATTTAACAAATGTGTTTAATGAATAATGCTTTGGTTAATTCTTTTAGTACTTGATGGTGTAAAAATGCAAGAACATATTTTTTATGTCCATTCGTTCTCCATAACCCATATAAAATATTACTTAATATCCTAAACACTAACTTTACAAAAGATAAACATTAGATACATTTGTAGATAAGACTGACAAAGGTTATATAGTTGGACAAACAATAAGGTAGTCAGTTCCAAAACCTCATAAATTACGCTGCAAGTGTTCGTTCAATGCGGGGTGGGACACCCCGCGTCGATCGGCCTCGTGACTATTACTATTCCTGACTGTTAAACGTACTTCGAAAACAACCATAACTGATCACAATCTAACTCGACTTTCTCCAGTTACACCGGTCACAAATTTGAATATGTTAATTTTCAACTATTTGACTAAAATTTATAGTAATGTGTTTGTGAGGATCGGCGAGGGCGCGACTCGATTGAAATGGGGTGTTGACACGAGCTTGTCATATTTAACACGGAAAGGTTAATCTGAATTTTACTTTTCGTTTTCTTATATCGCACGCTACTTTTAGGTTTGTGAAATAACTCTTACACATTCGAGAGGCATATTTCATCCTTTTAAAGATATACTTTCTCGAACAGAAAAATTACCAAATTTACATTTAAGATAATAGTCACGAGATTTTTCTTTAAATAATACATATACATTATAGTAAAGCGGGTTTCTTTTTAAATGTATTAATTCTTGATTCTTATGCGAAGAAATTGTTGAAAATTGTGATGAAATATTTTATTGTAATCTTTGTGAAACAATCATACTTGAAACGCATGTTTTTACTAAAGAATCATTAATCAAAGGAACTAGGATTTCATCTGAAGAGATTTTTAAAATGTATTTTAAACCCGATTACATGCTTGATTTCGTTGTTAGTCTAAATTAATAGTTCTACATTATATAACGCATTAACAACTTACCTTCGCAATCTATAATAAAAAAAACACCACACTCAGCTTCCTTAGTGACTAGTGCTGTTCGATTTCTTTTTCGAAAAAGAAGAACTTAATTTTAATTATTAATACATCTATTATTTATCTCGTGCATAAAAATATTCTTTTTACATAACTATCCATTTGCAAAACAATTCTGAGACAATCTGAGACAATAGCATTTGAATACTAATATCTAATTCTACTTAGGAACTGGACTTTTAAAAACATTTCTACAGAGCAGCAATAGGGAGAAAGTCTCCTTTATTATTTGTTTTCAAATTATATTTCTGTAGATTAACTAGAAAATCTTGCAGGTTTGCGGAGCGCGCTGTCGATAAACTTCCAGAATGTGTAAATTCGAACCTCTTCTGGGGAGCTATGTATCGTAAGGGATACACTGCGCAATATATCTAAATAACTGCTCCACCCCTTGCATACACCCTCCTTTTGGTAATTTTGATATAGTTAAACACAAAGCCTTATTCAAACAATCGTAAAATTTGTCATTTGGGTTGTCTTTTGGATATGATAAAATGATCAAATACATATTTTCTGTTAATAATAATAATAATAACGGTATCTTTAATTGTATCTAAGAGTAAACTTTAAATATGATTTATTCATACAGATAAGAGCTTTACATTAACGAATTCCAGTGCATTTAAATTTATTATCAGTTCTAAATAACATACATTTGCAATAAACTATTTTGTTTAATGGATTATCCTACCCTTAAATCTATAAATTTTCCTGGTTATTTAAAATAATCTAGTAACGTTTCCGATTTGCACTGTACGGGTATGGTACATATTAGCAGCTGTTTTCTATTTATAAAAAATAATATGAAAACTGGGAAAACTGTACTGTACTTCTTTTGTAAAAGGAAACGGCTGACCTGTACTATACTGATGTAACGCAGCAAATCGGAAACTCTATAAATAATTCTTGAACCTTTCGATGTTGTATTTAAGGATTAAATAAATTCAAAATTACCTAAAATTAAAATTTGTATACTTAACGTAACATACAAAAAATACAAATTTAAACTTATAACTGTATAAATTGTAATAACGCTACGTTGGATTTTGACAGAATACTGTAAATTTTAAAATTCACTTAACGACTAGAAATAAAACAAACTTCTAAAGATTTGTTAATGATTTAATTAAGACAATGATATTTATATTATTTTTCTATACACACTGTTTATTTACAAACAGATAAAAGTTAATGTACAATCTGAGGCTGTTAGCCAACCAATAATGTTAGTTTAATATAATAT
The DNA here is from genome assembly GCA_024586415.1 of Phrixothrix hirtus. NCBI lineage: Eukaryota > Metazoa > Arthropoda > Insecta > Coleoptera > Phengodidae > Phrixothrix > Phrixothrix hirtus. The sequence continues at coordinate 16,121 of JAHWXV010526703.1, read as the reverse complement.
TACAAATCCATGATATGAATTAATTTATACACAACAATTCTCTAATCCATCTATAATAAAATAACAATAAAAAAGGTGATGCAGCAGCAACAAACTGCTCTAGCAACTTGTGATTCACAACAGGTTTACAAACAAAGGTGCGCGCATTTTGTAAATTTGAAGAATCTACTAAAAACAAAGAATCCCATTTCCGAACTACAATACCAGTTTTTTGGACAATTCATTTGTTTATCACAGATATAAATAAATGCATTTACACAAAATATACAACATATTGCGATCAATCATCACACGAGTTCTTGCACTCATTGATTAATTATTTGTTGCACTTTGCCCAATTGCGATTGTAGCTAGACTGTATCCGCTATGATCTGAAAAAGAAAGGCCAAATATAATTGTTGTGTTACTTATAGAATCAGTTGCTAACCAACTTAAAGGCGGTAAGTTATTATCATAATGATCAAATAGGAAGGGTGTGGAAAAAGTCTATTGATTAAAACAATGGATTCTCTCTAGGGAGCGACGCAACGCTCAGGTTGGACAGGTTTATTCGATTGAGTAACTTGTGGACAATCTAGTTAGAGACCGTACCGCGAGAGGGCCATTCACTGATCAAAATCTCACATCATTTGTCAATGTCAAGAAGGTGGCGATAGCGGGCATTCTTCATTCAGAATATTTTAGCGTAGGCACTTACCTAGTGGACGGTCCAGCAGGGCGCGGCTCACACCGGCGACACGAACCCTCCGTTCAAACTTTGCGAACTAAATTAAAATATATATTTTGGAAAATTTTAAATTCCTTCATCTATAAACTTACCTTTTATAAAACGGTTTAAAGGCGGCGTTGTCGGAACTCGGCGCGGTTACTTGATTCGATTGCGGTTGAAGAGGCCTCTGCGGTGATTGCAGCCTACTGAACCCTCCTAAGAAGCTCGATTGCGAATAACCACCATTCCCTGTTGATGCTCCTATGCACGGACCCTGTCCCGGTAGAAGATTCCCAGCAACACTAGGTAATTTCATATTAGGTGGTGTTTGAGGTGGAGTATCTGTCTGCACGTCCGGAAAACCTTGTTGACAATGGTTCGGTATAAATCCGCCACTGCCGTACCTCGTGGCACTCGGAAGCGCGAATCCATTACTACCAGCCCAATGTTGTTGCGCCGGCGGTGGTGGTGGCGGCGTTTTACATGCGGCCGTGTCCGCAAGTGACCATATTTTCGGTTTTGATGGTGGTAACGGCACTCCGCAATCTGACGATTTCATTTCAGATTTAAGACCGTATGCGCTTCCCAACATGTGATGCATTTGATTACCTAGGATATCGTCTTTTCTTTCCTCGTCAGTTAAATCATCGTCATCCATATCTTTGCCGTTTCTTTCAGCTTTTATGCGGCCGTGAATATCTGAAATTCACATTTAATTGAAAAACTTAGAAGCGGTTTCTCCCTGTTTGATTTAAAACTACTAAATCAGGGTGGGACTAAGTGGTATCGTCGGTATCTTCGTTTTACGGCTACGAGCATTAACTGCTGATCCGATTAAAACGAAATGGGGGACTTAATGCGCGTAACACTTGAAATGTCATTTAACAGACGGCAAAGCACGCTCAGTCTCTTTTTGTAATCTCTATTTAGTCTTAAATCACTCACCTGTGTCGTCTCTTTTATCGTCGTCGTCTTTATCTTTTTCGTCATTATCAGATACCATAGCGTCATCATCGTCGTCCGTTTTATTTTTCGGTTCCCAAGTCATTTTATTTTCCTTTTTTAATCGTCTTCTAGCATTCGCAAACCATGTTGATACTTGAGTTAAGGTCATTTTTGTTATAATAGCGAGCATAATTTTTTCACCTTTGGTAGGGTACGGATTCTTCTTATGTTCATTAAGCCACGCTTTAAGTGTTGCAGTTGATTCCCTTGTAGCATTCTTTCGTCTCGCAGCCAAATCATATCCGGCGCCATACCTACAACAATAAATAAAAGAAATAAGAGTTGTGATTGTAATATTAAGCATAAGTTTTTATTTACTTTAATTAATTTTATTTACAATTCGCGAGTAATTTATTTAAAAATTATTCTGAACGTTTTAAATACTATTCAAGGAAATCTTAGTAGGCAGGTAAGCATTCGATAACAATTCGTTATTTGAGAACACTAAACAGCGACATGGTTTGTCAAGGAGATGTTGAATTTGTTCTACCGCCCGTTTCTTTGTGCGTAGCTGCCAAGCTAATGTACTGCTCACCCTAGAATCCCCGAGAGCGGGATTTGATTACGGTCAGAGTGGTTTCACCCCTATTAAGCGGACCACTTTTTCCCGATAGACAAGGGAAAGGCGGCCTTCGATGTCAATAAAACTGGGAAAATAAAGTTTTCCTCGATTTCCAGACATCATTGATACACTTCCGCTGAGCGAGCGATCGGTTACGCCTTGTCCGCCTCCGATCAAGTCAATATAACTCAAAGCCAGTATTTATTTAGTCAGCTCTTTTTATTTCAGCTAATTTTAAAAGCGAGCAAATAAAAAAGGGGCTCTAGATGCTATTAACTACGTTTCCGTTGATTTTTAAAACGTAATATATTTATAATATGAGATTTAAAAATGGAATTTCTTCGATCGACTAGTTCTTTTATGAACCTGAGCTTGTTTAACAATGCAGTGTGAAATAAGTGGAACCGATTTTATCGACTATAAATACAAATGGTGCATTGCGATGGCAGCCGCCACCTGCGCCGCGACGCCGCAACAACGCTCCAATCAATAGCGCTCCCTCTTCAGCCATTTTGTCTTGAAGCCATTCCAACACTGCACGTTCTACGACCAGGAATTAGCCGCAGCAAAATCTAACTGTATAGAGCAACTATAAACATAAAGCTGGCCTGCATCCACAATCCAAATCTAAACACAAGCATGAGGTAAAATAATTACGTTCTTCAGCCAACAGTTTGACTGTCAAACTTTATTATATCGATTACTATTATACTATCCACAAACACGCAAATTTCTATACATTAATGTTAAAGCGATTCTCTTTTAATAAATTACTGACGCGAAACACGGAGCATGGTGAGTCTACATTTTACCCATGTTTTATCTAACTGATCCGTGTTTTTATTGTGAAATATAATTGTATTTTGTGTCCCATCCAATTATTCACTAAGACACGCTTTGTAAATTTGTCCTGAACTTAATTAATTGGAAAGGATACGACAGTATTATAATATAATTGAATGTCTTCTCCAATCATTTTTCTACTCACCCGTAAGCTGCTAACGTTGGATCATATGGATAATATCCTGTTGTTGGTTGAAGACCTGCACTCGTCCACGCGCTCATGTCAGCCGCACTACTGGTATCTTTTAAGGCATAAGGATTACTCTGAAAATAAAAATTAGTTTTACTCTCTAAAATAACGAATTAAAATAATTTGTTCTTAATAACTACGCGAATTTGAGCGGATAACAAAATTACGAGATATTTTTTAACTTCTACACAAAACATAAAATTTTGTAGTTTTTCTTTAAAAAAGTAAAAACATGTAAAAATGTATGGTGTAAGTCAGGCTAGAACCCCCTACTACGAGACATTGTCCTGTCACCGCTCGCTGTGATTCTCACGGCCGCAGGATCGATGCCTGTCGCGACTGCAACTCGGAATTTTAAATTATAGCATATCTATAAAACAGTAGCTTTTAATGATGCAATTCGATTTACGTTTAAAGTGGGTTCCTTAATTTTGCTCTTTTATAACGCTTTAAACGTTGTATTATTAAGAATTCAAGTGTGTTACGTGAATAAAAAAAAATGTTATTTTAATAATCACTAATTAATTTTGTAACTATGAAGAAAAAAACAGATCTTTATAATTGTCAATCATTTCAAAAAGTAACAAAGCGCAGATGTGCACATTTGGGTAGGCGCTTGTCCTGATATATGATTTAGAAATCCACTTTATATATGTTCACCCAGAGTCCGGAAACCGGAGTTGCAATATATTTATTCTGCGTGCGTAAATCTTTCGGTAGGGTGGAAGACGGCAGGGTTAGAGATGCCCGGGGGAATCTGGAAGATGGATAGAGACTTTCGCGCTTAACGCTGCCTGAGTGGCTATAAAAAACCTCATTTCTAACCACTGCTCACTAAATAACTGGTATTATCCCACAGTAAACACCAGTCAATTGATACCAGTCATTCAGGCCATTACGCTGCAGAGCTTAAATTAATACTGTTGACTTGTTTAAAAAACAACTTGTTGAAAATTCTATTGCATTTACTAACATTTTCACAACTAATTGCAAGTTATGGGAAATTTACAATTGGTATTACTTGTGAAATAATTTTTACACAATTCTAAGATTCTACACCGTAATTTCTATTTCTTTTAGCACAAAATTTACATACAGTACCGAATGGATTAATTCAAATATGTAATTTTTACAAAAATTCTTTATTGTCAGGAATAACAACTAACAGTTACTGACATTTCGGTATTGATTCTACTAATTCGTACATTTAATGACATTTTTTCGTATCGAACTTCATTTAAATAATTGCCGAAGTAAATTTATCTTTCGTTGCACATTTGAATTTTGACAGGCGCATTTTGCACATAGACCACTAATACTTGTTATTTACGTCCAGAGTGTTCCCCGGATAGTTCAAAACAGTTAAACTGAGATTCTTGGGAATTTGACTATTCTTTCGTTGAAATAAGTCATCGGCATTAGGCAAATGCTTCTTGAGTTCTGAAATAATCTTTTAGTTATATTTGTTTCCCAACGTTTTGGCAATTTATCGATTGAAGGCCTGTAGAAATATGGTGGTTTAGAGTTGAAAAAATTGTCAAACCAATTTTGAAAGTCGGCGTCGTTATCAAATAAGATACCTTGCAGGTTATTGGATAAAGAGCAGAAAAGATACAAATCTGATGGAGCAAGATCAGAAAAATAAGGTGGATGTGAAATAACCTCCCAACCACGCCGACCCGCTTGGGCAATGTCAGCAGTATATGGACGAGCATCATCGTGTTGTAAAATCACTTGTTTCTGTCTTCCTAGTCATTTTTTCGCGAATAACGGCTGAAAGTCGTAGCTGTTGGCAATAAATATCAGCAGTTCCTAGGAAGCAATCCACAACTTTGTCCCACCAGATACACTTCATTATTTTACGCGGGGTGGCCTTTTCTTTAGGACTTCATCATTCCTTTCAGTTTTTTAATTTGACATAAGATATCCCTTTTCATTACCAGTGGCAATGCACGATGACTTTGCTGAGCTAAACAATAGCGCACTAGCAAACAAGCACAAATTGTAACACGCTGGTTTTTATTGTCGTTTAGAACGGTACCCACACACACAATTTCTGCACCTTAGCAACGGAATGTAAATGTATGATCCTTTACAAAACGCAATCCCTCCCTATTTTTAAAGTTAGACTGCGAAGAGTAGGCGAATAGCAAAGTGATGGGGTTGAAGTTATTAGACGCAGGAGAGAGGATATTTCCTGTTGAAACAGGTATAGTTGGCAAAATGCCGTGGACGAACGTGCAGCGAGTGTTTGTCGACTCCGTCGTTGCTGCGCAACATGCTTTCCGTGCCTCAGTTACAGGCCGAAGATCTGTTGCCTTATGGGTTTAAAATTTTAGCGAAAGCAATTGTGTTGTGATAAACAGGAGAGAAAAACCGCATAGTGCTCGAACATATGAAAACCTTGATGCAGTTAGACGGTCCATATTGTATTCTGCAAAACATTCTGTTCGTAAACATGGAGTTGTCCTTCGGTTGTCGGACCGCACTGAATGACGAACATTGTCTCATTAATTGCCACAAATAGTCATTGTCCAAGTACTCTCTAAACGTGATTAACAAAGTCGTTTGAGATCATGTGAGAACTTGAAGGAAATGTTACCGAACAAGTGATTGTTTTCTGCAGTAACGAGGCGCATTTTCTGGGTGCGTGAAACAATAAAAACTTCCATTATTGAAGTGAAAACAACCGTAGGGAGATTCTTGAAAAGCCTCTTCATAGTAACTGTATCACCATTTAGTGTGTAATGACACTAATTGTGATCATGAGACCTTATTTTTCAAGAAGAAGGCGTGATGATTGCTGTCAATTCCGATTGATATGTGAACATGACTGAAGAATTTCTTTCACCGGCTCTTGAAAAACTATACGCTGACTTGTGGTTTCGGCAAGACGGAGCGACACTCCACACAGTGCGAAAGTCACTGGCAGTTTTGAGGCAATTTATATCCCGTTGGATTTAATCCCATGTAATTTTTTTTTGACGAAAGTTTTTAAACATCGTCCCAGAAATGTGAAATCCCTGATGCAAGCAATGCGCACATAAACTCTCCGTGTACCTCGACACATGTTGCAGAGTTACTCAAAACTTCGGAGTACGCTTACAGCATTTAACCAACAATATTTCTAAAATTAAGTGAAGTAAAACTTCCGATATTGTATATTTATAATGTCAAAGGAAAATTGTTGTATCTCTAACCGTTATTACTTATTCACGTTTGAAAATAGGGAGGGAGTTTGCCGCACTCTCTAAAGCAAAGCGTTTAAAGGTCTGAATGAGGAACGTCTTTTATAACAAAATTTCTATCTCTAAAACAAGAAAACCATAGGGTTCTTCTCGTACATGGAACAAATGGCTCTGGAGGACTCCCAATACTTTTTTCCACTGTTGAAGTCAAACAAAGGGATATGTCAAAACTGTTCATTTTTGGTACAAACGCTCCATCTTCTTCTACCAAAATTAAATAATATCTGTAAGGTTTATAAAATGTAAGGCATGCTTGCTAGAATAAAATTAAAACAGTAAATAACAGTGACACGTTATATACAAATTTATGTCCAAGGCACTCTTATAAAAAATCCGAATACTATATGAACCTATGTACAACCCAATATTGTTTCTAGAATTATGCATAGCAGTTTAACGAGCGTGGTTGAACCGGCGCGGTTTGAAAGGAAGACAAAACTCATACTTGTTAAGCTGAAGCAGTACTGTAAATATTTTCAGCTTGAAAACTAAGTTTTTGTAAACCGCTCTGGTTCAAACATACCTGCTAAATCGCAATGTATTGTTCCAGACCTAAATATCGTTAAATATTAATATCAACGGCAAGAGCAGAACAAGAGCTAAGTCGCACAAAACATGCGATATGTTTAAGAATGTATAATCAAACAATCAACAGAAATTGGACACATCAAGACTTACAATGGTCCTCTACTCGTCGTAAAACAACCGAGCAGTTCTACTTATTTCAGACAATCAACACAAACCTTCTCAATAAATTATTTAGTACTGGAAATTAATCCAGTCAAAAGGCGTTAATTTGTGTGTACAAAATGGAAAATAAAATTCGTTGCAAATGATGGCAAATCTACTAATCCAGTTAATCCAGTCAAAAGGCGTTAATTTGTGTGTACAAAATGGAAAATAAAATTCGTTGCAAATGATGGCAAATCTACTAAAATGCTCCTATGTCACCTTTCACAAATCTGTCGTTACTACAATTCAAAAAAATCCCCATTGGATAGCTAAAGTATTTATTCAGCATCCACCCAAAAATAGTTTTGGGCAAGATTAAACAACGACAAAATTCTAAGTTTTCTTTGTTAATGGGACACCTACAGGGGAAAATTGCTTAATTTTCTTTAGAATGCCCTAATATCTGTACTAGCGGTATCCTATTCAGGCCAAGACGACGCAAACCAATAAGATTGTCCGCCAGCTTATTTTCCAGTGCTTGTTCGCATAATTCCACTACGTGGATTGATGAAAGTAACGTAACAGGGTGGTTGCTGAAATTTACCAAGTTTACACTCAGGTTATTTGAAAGCAAAATTACATGTTAATAGACGAAAAACTGAGAAAATTTTAAATCCACATTAGCGACAGTGTATTAAAAACGTTTCTTGACTAACTAGCATTTGCAAAAAGTCAATGGATAGCATTTTAAACATTTAGTTTGATCTATTTGCTTAATTCAGCTTCTGCCTATTTATCTGGGGTAATACACATCATTTATGTTTGCCAGTAACACTGCGCAACAAGAGTTATTTCTTAGTAGCCAATTATTTTAGTACCTAGGAAGTTGATTACAAAAATCATATATCAATTAATAACGCTCATTCCCAAAATACAACTCATTATAGCAAAATCTCAATTTAGAGGAATAATTTGCTTGCGTGACTCATTTCACTAATATATCGGCTCTAAGTGAAAATGTATGTGGATCACTAAGGTCAATGGGGACGAGTCCTATAAGTAAAGCGTCAATTTTATATAAGCATTGAGTTTATTACAAGCGTTTGTTTACATTTCGCCGTCGGTGACAATCTTTTTCTGTACTTCTCCTGAAGTACTACAAAGTATGCCACAGTAAAGCATAAATATTGCTGATAAGTTTTGCTATATACGCTGATCGTAATAAAAACAAGTTAAATATATTTAATCGACTCTTAATTAGGACCTTTTCCATATGGCTACTTCTTAAAGTTTGTACATCAATTGTTCAGTTGTTTTCATTGTTTAGTTCAATTAATCACATTATAACTGACTTTTGACTAACATTATATATTATAAAACGTGTTTCGAAGGATAAGGGAAGAGTTTTGAGGATGTGCTCAAGAGATCAAAATAAAGTGACATGTTAGGTCCGATTCCCAATCATTACGAAGATATTTCTTTTTAAAGTTTTAAAGCATAATTTTGATAATAATAATCTAAAATCAGAACTCTGCCCAAATGTATTATAATCAGCAAACAGACAAGAAAGTTAGTTAAAGAATAGTTCCAAAAATTTCACCTCCAACTTTAATACATCTGCTGGTTCATTAATTAATTACTATTGTTTAAGCTAATTACTTCACCTCTTCTAAAACAAATCTGTCGCTAATTTTTCGAACGGTTACACCAATACAATGAATGGGTAAAACAGTATTTTAAAAAAACCTTCTACAGAATAACCTAGTTGGAAAGGTATTTCATTATGTCGAAAGTACATTAGTTTCCATCAAAAGTATTATCAAAAAAACACTTATCCGCCAAAAAGCCCATGGATCAGAGAATAGAACCTTAGGAATACCGCGCCATGCTGTTGATGTACATTAAATTAAAATTAAACTAACCCCATCAACAAAGTCAAGATTTTGAATCAATTAAAAATTATTGCATAAAATAATAATAAATACAAGTCTTGACTTTTCAAAATTTCAAAGTGTATGTAAAATTTTAATATTAGCATAAAGAAATATTTAAAACACCAAATATGTACCGACAAGTACACTAGGAAATTGTTCTAGTAAAAATTAAATGACAAACGTGCTGCTTTTAGAGAAGAAATTTACGTAACTGGTAAAATTACTCAAAGATGCATTTTTGGCGGTTAAACGTAATTGTATTTACCTAGAAAATAAGGTAGTTCTAAGTAAAAGAAATTTAACGGGAGGTGTTTATCTAGCGAATTTTAGTTAATTCTGGTTGGTTAAAAGTGAAACGAAATTCAAACACAACTAGCTTACTATAATTTCACCGCGAAGAAACACAAACTATATAATCAATAAATATCCGTCGGCTAAAAAATCAACAGTGCCAAATTCACATCAGTGAACAATTCCTAATGTAAAACTAAAAACCACATTGTGATTTCAGCAGTTTTCCGAAGTTTGCCGCCCAGTAATTTGGAAGACATCTTCGCTTGATTATTAGATTAACTCCAGACCGAGTGTAACATACATAACTCTGCGTTTGAAGAAATTAGCAAACTCAGAGGCAAAAGCTAGAGTTAGTTAATTGCTACATAATAAACGCGACAAAGCTAACGGACATTTTAACAACCATAAAAATTAGTTCAAAAACTACTTATAAATGCATTTTAAATTACATCTTGGGATTCATGCAACTGTTACTGACATTCATAATTCTTTGTAAATATTTAATGCAATACTTTCAGTTAAATAACTTGCCAGTTATAAAAACCTATCTGTTTTGTAAATATAAACTGTACAAACACCGTTGCATTATAAATCCTATTTTTTATTGCATTTTCCATCATCGGTATCAATTTTATTTAATTTTTAAATGATTTTAATTGTTTTAGTACATTCAAACAATTATTTTATGTTATCATGTATGATACATTTTTTGTATTTTCCAAGGTTTACAAATTAAGATTACATTGTCGTTAAGAATTTTTTTGTTGTATTCGAGTAGTTTATAGAGAGACACTTAAATATTTACAAGTAAAAACTTAGCAATTAACATTATACACACAAGTGGTTTTGCATAATTTGAGAATAAACGGTTTTCGTGTACGAAAGGAACCGCTCAACCAACTTGAATACCATAAATTAAATTTGTCAATAAAATAAAACGTAGACGAAAAATGCGTTAACAGTAAATTGATACGAGAAGTTTCTTTCATACCTAGTAAGCGCATCTTTGCTTGCCCGTGGTTGTTCACTGTGGTAATTGTTGTTGCCATCGTTCATCACTAAAGCAACGGTATTTGCGCAATTTTCGATTTTATCATATTTATTGATAAAATTGTAACCTTAAGTCAAAGCCGCCATTTTGAAGATTTTGGAATAGTTAAATGTGAATTATTTATTGAAAACTATTATTTTTTAATGTCTGAAGTTCAACATCGAGTGCATGTTTCCTTTCCGTAACTTACCGGATCTCCAGAGCTTAAACATACCCTTTGAAACACATACCTATAGAAACAAATTAGTTTGGGAAACAACTAGGATATTGAACAACTACATGAATAGCACTATCCTTTAGTAATTATAGCTGAATAGCATGACAGAACATTTTCTATAACTAACTTTTAAAGGTATTGTATGAAACAAATACTATGGATTGAAAAAATCTTGAAATAGCAGTTTTACCTGATTGTGATTCCATCAAAATTTACTCTTTTCAATGATTTCTATCGCTAGGTTATTGAAAAGCAGTATAAATGATGTTTAAAGTCTTAGAAGTATGTCTGTAAGGATTAATAATCGGACCTACCTGGAAGCCTCTTCAACATTTCGTTTACCTTCCGATACTAAAATTAATAAAGCATCTTGTAGGTAATTTGAAGAGGTGTGTTAGTTATCTTTATGTAAGTTCATTGTTTTAAATGTCTTGCCTTTCTTTTGGCATAGAACAAATCTACAATATGATTTTTTTTCAAAAAAATAAAATACAGTTTATTGGGCATTACCATACTTCGCGCGAATTGATTTTCGATACCGACAAGAGATAGTTAAATCAGTGTCCGTATTTCATTTCGATCCAGTTTTTTCCAGTTTTAAACAAGGCTACACCCTACTTTTTACTGGTTGTTAAATTGGTTTTACTGATTTCTGAATATCCCTCTAACAATGTCCCAATTGCCTTCAATTATGCTAATTATGCTATTTCTACTTTTTCAATATAATTTTACTCGGTTCGAGCAACGTGACGTGCTATGAAAAATAACTTTAGACGAAGTGATATTCAAGAAGTAGGATCCGCATATTATTCTAATGGACGATAGCATACGCGGATGTGTTTATAACAATTATACCGACAACATCACGATTCATCTGTAAACAAAATTCGTACCCGATCAATGAAAGTTCAATTCCATTTTGCAATGATCCAGACTTCAAACAGCGAGACAAGGTCTCTATTCAGCATTTTTCAAACGCTGATGAACATAGTATGTACTAATCTGAATACGATATACCTCTTGAAACCAGATTTTTAGGCTTCTGATTACTGTTAAAAAACTTTGTCTTGAATAGGAATTGTTGATGGATTTTTTTTCCACATCTTCAGACATGTTAGTCAGTCTCTAATATCTGACCTATTCTACGATAACTCCAGTCCCACAGGATCAGAGTTTTCGTTGCACCCGCCTAGTGTGAAACTTGTTTTTGCCATATGCAGTCAATTATTACCATATTAATATATTTTTTAATAATAAAGACATAGTCTTTATTTAGCCATGCTATTCCTTTGGTCAATACAAAGTCACATTTAAAACAATAGTTAATTTGTAAAAAAACCCATATATATCTATATAAAACTAAAGATGAACAAGAATTATTTCAATTTAATTGGTAATTAAGTAACTTATTTCTAAATATTTTTACATTAGGAGCAGATCTTATCTCATCCGGCAAGTTGTTGAAATCTTTCAGACCTTCTATAAAGATGGTTTTACAGCTATTTCTTTTAACAATATTAATCGTCTTAAATTTATCAATTCCGCGAGTGTTATACATGTGAACATCATTGTCACATACTATAAATTCGTTATCATAAAGTGAGGGATATATTTCAGCTTATTATATATCTTAACAAATTAAGCTAATAACAAAAATTGATGGAATTTAACTGCTAAAATTATGGAATTTCTTATGTAACTGGAAATTTCCAATGTTATTACCTCCATTTAGATGTTGCACAATCACCAACCGTTCATCCAAATTATACACACCATTATTCAACATTTCTGGTTGAATTGCACCAATTTACTCTCTAATACTGTGTTTTAATTCTTTCAGCGTTGTTGGTCGTATTCTAAACACCAAAATTTTTGAAAGCCCCACAGCCAGTAAGATCGGGCGATATTGGTGGCCATGAATTTACAGAATGACTGCTTACAACAGTTATAATTCACCAGCAACAGTCGCAGATATGACCTCTTCATTCTGTATTTCTTCGAAAAACCATGAATCAATGATGAAATTAGTCGTGAAACTACACTAAACGGTAATTTTCTTGTCATAAAAGCCTTCCTGAATGACTTCATGGAAATTTTCGGTTGACGAGATTTGACAGTTTTGAGTATTAGCTTCACCATTAAAAGAGGAATAGGCCTCATCTGTCCATAAAATACGGGACAACCATTCGGGTTTAAGTTCCATCTGAGCCAATACTCGTAAAGAATAATCATACCTAATAACAAAATCTGTCTCTTTAAATTCAAACACTAGCAGCAATTTATAGGGATACATTTCTAGGATTCTGGGTAAAATTTTCCAAACCTGGTATACGGCATTTGCAATCGTTTTGATATTGCATTCACACTAGCGATTTCTAGCGGATTAGCGTTGGTTGTTTCGATTGTCCTAAAGAATTTCTGCCACTAGCTTAATTTCTTAATATTATGTAAGAATTTAAAACATACCTTGATTTATAAACCTTTTTAGGTATGTGACACAACCAAACAGTTCTATACCATCTACCATATTAATATGCATGGCTGGACTCAATAGTTTAACTGCAAATATTTCAAAAGCTATATAATTTAGAAAAAAATGAATCCAAAGCTTTGCTCTACATTCCAAAATATTAAGTTGTAGATTTGACGGACAATATGGACAATTAACAAAGAATAAAACTGCTCAATACATTACTATTTATGAAAATAATCTGCCGTTGGAGTAATACTCCTTTCCCGGACTGCTTGTATACTAAATTACAGTTGCGCACATTCTGTTCAAATCGATATTAAAGGAAACATTTAATTCAGAACGTATTCTACTTTGTTAAGTATAGATACATCTATAATGCTGACAATGCAATAAAAATACCTATTTTAAAAAATGCAAATTACGGCATTGGATAAAAAAGGTATAAGAAAAAATATTCTTCTGTAAATCTGATAAATAGTGCATATATAACATAAATTTCTATACACAGAATGATTTAAACTAGCATCTCTACAAATTAGCAGAGTAATTTAGACGCGTATCATTATCTTGGTACGGTCTCCGATTAGATTTGTGGTTTAAGCATTTACCTGGGTAGGAGGAAGATTTGGGTTGGATGTCCTAGTCGAGGACTGAATTTTTTAAACCGTATTTATTTTAAAAATAATTCTATAGATTTAGATAATCTTACTCACATGCGTTTTATTGTTTTAAGTATATAGGGTGGCCCTGAAATCGTAGGCCAAACTTTGAAATTAGCTGAAGAAACAAATTCCTATAAACATCTGGAAATATGTCCCTTCGGAGTTGGAGCACATGCAATGAACAGCGTTCAATTTACCTATTTAAATAGATTCAATTCAAATATTTTATGGTTGTTGTGGAAATTTAACACTTAGTCTCCGTTAATTATAGCGTTGAAATGTACTCACATAAAAACCATCGGGTACAATCAGCGCCATGGATGTCTGTATTTGTTGTTCCTGTTCCTTAAAATGGACTAATTTCAGTACAAATCCTTTGGTTACTCGTGGTAGAATCCCGTTCACCTATTTCAACGCGCCTCATCATCAATATTTGTTGTCGTTATAGTTCCTTTGACTTTACGATCAGCACTTTTAATTATGAACATATCTATGTACATTTACAAAGGTCAATTTTGCAAGATATTGATGTCATGGAAAATATTCGCGATTATTATTTTCACGAATATGCGAGGATGCATTTTTATATTCACAGAATGGATGGATTACTAAGGAGCGGAGCTTGGTAAACTAATCGTAACGTCTATTTTGACATCTTATTAGTATAAATACCGAACTGCATCATTATTGAACTAGTAGTATTTGACTGACTGTAATTGAAACAAGTCAGAATGTGAAAAGATTCCCAATGAATGGCATGTTCACGGACGATTTTGAAGTTCTACAGTGAAGACCAGGATGGAGTATTCAGTCGGAATGTTACAGAAGATGATATGTGAGTTCATCACTATGAACCTGAATTCAAACAAGATTCAATGCAGTAGAATAGAAAAGGTGCACCCCTGCCAAAGAAGTTTAAAGTGCAACAGTCAGCTGGAAATCTCCTTGCGACCATAATTTGGGACACTGCAGGAATCCTGCTCATCCACTACAAAGAACAGAGTGTCCCTTTAACGAAAGAATATTATGACACACTTTTAGAACGATTAAGGGACTCCATCAAAGAAAAGAGAAGAGGAAAGCTTGCCAAAGGTGTGCTGCTTTTGCACGACAACGTGCCCGTTACTAATACTGTTAAAATACGCTTTCATCTGTAGGCCGTCCTCCGGTCCGGGCATGTCCCGTTTATATGTGTCTCTACCTTAAAGGAGCATCTTGTATCCCGTAACATATCTGGTGTAATTTGCCAGAACAATGGCCTAATTCTTTCTTACATATCTTCTCGAGTAGTAATTGCCAAGTGGTTCACTTGTGTTTTAACAGACCCCCACAAGAAAAAATCTAGTACGGTCTGATCTGGGATTTTGCTGATCATGCAGTATAAACTAAAGTTTATTCAAAGACTGTACATCATACATTGTTATAATATCACCTTTGCCAATCCATCTTTAAGGAAAGTTTTTATTAATAATTTCACGAACATTTAAAGAAAAATATAGTGAGGCGCCATTTAATTGAAGCCACGCCTAATTTTTTTACGAAATCGGGAAGATGTTCTGTTAAACCATGAAAATCATCACTTAGGAAATTTAGAAACGCTTCTCTGTTCAAATGAACTTCACAAAAGTGCGGACCAATTACATAATCATGAACTATTTCATCCCATACATTAACACTTCACCTGTGTTGGTGATTATTCATATGCACAGCAAGACTGTGTGTCGTAATAATGGAAATTGCGCCGCTTTACAAACTACTTCGATAAAATGTTGATTAGTCACTGAAATTCTTTTATTTTATGGCATTTTGATACAGTGGATTTTTTAATGTATAAATTTGGTACTTAGCTCTGAATTCACTAAAACAGCTTAAGTAAATGCTATTTGGTTATTCTACTTTATTTTAGCTTTTGTAATTATTTTTCTATTCATATTCTACGCTTCCCGTTCGTTTAAACCGTTCCTCCAGTTTTGAATCAACCTCACATCAGTATGTCTTCTTTTTGAAAATTTTTGTACATACACTCTCGACGCTAACAAACAATTTCCATCGCACTCGCAAATTATGTAAATAATCATATTTACACAATCTACTTGAGAATAAAAAATATTGATTTCTATTACTTCTATTGCTTTAACTGACACTTATACCTATTTTAGTTAAATACGAGGGTTGCCTTTTAAGTAGTTACAAAAACTAGGAAAGAAAACAAATTTTTTGGAAAAAACTGTTTTATTGTTTTTCAAAATATTCATCTTTAA
>JAHWXV010526702.1:0-11039 GCA_024586415.1 Phrixothrix hirtus | reverse complement strand
ATTCATTCGTTATTGACTTTTGTTGTGGCAAAGTTTTGACCTTTACTAATTTTTTTAGGAAAACCGTTACGTTTTGACTGTTGTTGTATAAGACTTTTTTATTTGTACTGATGTCCTCTATCATCTGTTACAAGGACGGATGCTATTTTCTTTACACCCTGTATATGTATTACAAATTGGAGAGAACTGGGGAGTAATAGTTTGAGTTCTTACCCAAATTCAAAAACACATCTAATAGCCTTTCTAAAAAAATTAAACAAATTGCTCGAAGACGCTGGAGTACCGGAACAAAATAAAAAGAACCTGGCGATGGCTTGTTTAAAAGGTACGGCTGCAGATTGGGCCGCTATTAAAGAAAGCCGATTAGGTAATTATTATGATTTTCAACAAGCTTTTCAGAGCAGCTTTTGGGGACGCGATAAACAAGTGAATGTATTTTTAGAACTTAGCTATGGTAAATTCGAATCAGGTAAAAGAGCGGGGTATTTCTTAAAATTAATAAATGAAGCGGGTTTTTATTATAAAGAATTCACGAACAGAAACTCATAGAAATGCTTTCTAAACATTTCCCGGTAGAAATATTTAATGAAAATTGACTAAACATACAGCAATGAATTTTCACGAAACTGCGGCGAGCGACAGGGAAATAATTTCGGATACCGAAACGAAAATTCAAATGGGAACACATTGCGTCGTTATAATGAGCGTAATAAAAATCAAAATAGGGCAAACCAGGGTGCACAATCTAATTCAAATACGGGAAACGAGAGGGATTACCGAAATCCTAGAACTATAAATTCCATTACGTTTTTAACGAGGATTTCGAAAATATGCTAACGGATACGGACACTGAACCAGAAGAAGATATTGGCGAAAATTGGAAACCGTAAATTGAAATAATTGTGGGATAGTACAAGGTTCAAGCGCTTTTGGATAGCGACGTTTGCACTATTTCGGAAAAATTTTATGATCAAACCAAAAATTACAGGAAACGTAACATCCCGCTATTGCCGGTAACCAATGCGTATATTACGGTCGCATCTGGGGATAAAATACAAAGGATCAAGCAACAAGCATTGCTTACAGCTATAGTAGATAATATTGACATGGATATAGCGCATCTAATAGTAACGGGATTGAATCGTGACTTAATATTAGGGTGTCATTGGCTGAAAAAACACCAGTCGGCGCTGAATTTCTGAGACTCGACATTAACCTTTATTCACGGAGACCGGATTAGACGAACAAATATTACTTTCAAGCGCGTATGGGGAAAATTACCTGTGCATAAATTTGTGCGAACAGAAAAGCGTTTTCCAAGTGGTGGAAGAACGGAAGACAGAGAAAAGAGCAATCACACCACATCAGTATGTAGAACACGAATTTCAGGCGTAAACCAGCAAGAATGGCAAAGAAAAGCTTTTCCAAGTATTAACGCTAAATAACAATGTTTTTTCAGAAGGCCTAGGACGTGTACTTAATTGTTTTCACGAGATAGACCTTTTAGATGACAAGCCTTTTGAGGCACCGTCTTATCCTATACCATCGTCTACCAAGAGCAAGTTAGGCTACTAGTGGTAGTACCTCTATTGCAAAGGTTGTTGGGCTGTAATGGCCACTGACGGGTATTGGTCCACAGTACTGCTCAACCATAGCATATGGCTCCTAGCGCTACACCCCGTAAACTGTGTCGACACACAGGCGAAACTATATGAGGGGAACGGATGGTGTAGCGCCAAACGCTCGTAAATACCGTAACCACGGCTCACACTTCAACAACCTCTGTAAGGCGTGACAGGGTTACGTTGTGTGGAGACACGTGAATCGGGGAGGGGGGGCTTGCCTTAACCTGCCGGCCCGCAAGATGCAAACTTTATAAAAGCCCGGAGAGAACGGATAGCTTGTGTGGGGAGACCTGGCAAGCCCCACTGTATTAGTGGCTTCCCGTCGGAATGAGCGTCACCCGGCGGGAGATCCCATTTTTATCGTCTCTTAGTCGAGGAAATTATATGGATGATATAACTCAAACCTTTAAACAACAGGCAAGGACAAACGGGGACGAACTCGGCCATGCCACTGGATTAGATAAGGATAACAACACTGAAAGGACACCGAAAAGAACAGAAAACATAGAAATTTAACAAGCACCTCAGGAAAGCTGGAGACAGCGGGGAATAAGTGTCAGGAGAGACCAGAGGAACTGTCGCCGTTTAACAGAAGTGAAAGTAAATTGATGGCGAACGCACCTCCCGCCGATGAACCTAGGGCACACACGAGCGAAAGAAACATGGAGGAAGGAAGTTCAATGGAAACGTTGCAAGCTAACGCGAAACTAGAACGACGTAGCAGCTGGGGAAGCTTCGGACTTAAACGATAGCTACATATACTCCGTACAAGGAATTGAGACGTCTAGGCGGCAGAGTAGTAATGAAATAACGGACCCTGAGCAATCAGCTGAAGTAATAACGGGTATAAAAAAGAGGAAATTCAAAGAAATTCCAGAAGATGGCAGTGGATTCGAAGACTGAAAAGATAGAGTGCATATCAGGGCACTTAAAACAAAAATTCAAAAGCTTATAGAATTCTGTAAAAAGACCAGAAACGTTCATGGTGAGATCAAAATCCCAGGAAAGGCGATCTCAAATCTCAAAATCGGTCTATATAGAAATAAAAATGATGAAACCAATAAACAAAATACGGAACGGAAGTACCAGGAATTAAAAGTTAACTGCCAGAAAAAATCCAAGGACATTACCCTAAAAGTAACTAAAGAAATTGGCGTGCAGACTGAAGAGGAAGACGTTCCCGATGAACATGATAAACAAAAACCCATAAGATTACGGAAATAAGGAGAGCCTTAAATGACGATAAGGGTTTCAAACAATCGCAACCATCCTTGGCAAAGAATGGCCCGGAGAAATGTATCAAGAAACTGCAATAATTGGCCGGGAAAGTAAAACCATCTTCTCTGAGGAACCCAATGGTATCTACGCGATGGTAATCGACCCAAACAAATGTACTTGTGACAAAGTAATCGACATCCTACAAACCAAATTCTAAGGATTAACAGAACTAGTCCAAAACAGCAACTACGGGGTAATGGAGTATCTTACTCAAATAGCTAGAATAAAAACGAGCAAAAATCCCACGACCGAATGCATGAGTTCTGTATATCTACTTCCAATGGAAATACACGCAACAGGCGTGAACGATATCAGTACGGTGTGTGGGTTAATTAAATAACTGACTAAACGGATCAAGCACCCAAGCGAATACACTCAAGAAGGCATTAAAATAAATATTATCCCAGCTGAGGGCATAAGTATAAATTATCTGAGGAAACTCTGTGAGTATACCGCCGCTAAAACCAAATACCAAATACAAATACTAAAGAACCGAAGTGCAAAACAGATGGAGGTAAGGTGCTAATAAAAGCGCCAGGTAAATCTTACTCTGATCTAGTCAAACAAATTAAACAGGAGGTCGACATAAGCAAAACTGGGATAAACGTTAAAATGATAAAAAAAACGGAAAGAGGAGGTTTACCGCACAAAGTAGAGGGTGGCATTAAAAAAGCACAAATAATAAGTAATGAAATCAACAGGAAGGCTGAAGAGAAGATGGCTATGACGAAGAAAGGTGCAGCGTCGATAATATATATAATCGGTATGGACCTTGTAACCACCCCAGAAGAAGTTACAAAAGCGATAAGGGAGGTGAGTGGCGTCGAAGAAGACGACGTAAATGTAGTAAGAATACAAACTGGTCGTCGCGAAGAACAAACGGTCACGTTGGAACTACCGAAACCTGCACTCTCCCTGGCGGCTATGAGCAGAATAAAAGTTGGCTGGCTAAACTGTACAGTAAAAGAGAGGGTAAATATCTTTCGTTGTTTCAGATGCCTGGAATACGCTACATGGAACTGTGGAAATGTGGTAATCAAGACCACGGTACAAAAGAATGCAATGGGACTGCTTGATCCTTTAAATGCGATAAGGAACGTCACAGGTCGCGCCAACTTAAATGTCCGTACTTCAGAGACCTAGTGGAAAAGGAGAGGAAGTTAAGAATGCGACCAACTGGGTCACTTACAGGCCTCCGCCAACAGACTTAAAATAGTTTTAAAAGTCCTCCAAATAAATTTAGATAGGAACAGAACTGCACAAGATATACTTAATGATACAAGCTATGAGCACCATATAGATGCCATATTAATGTGTTAATCTAACTCTACGATTGCGAAGGCAATTAGGGACTGGATAACAAATAAAAACCAGAACGTAGCCATCCATGTTAAAAATAAAAGCATTATAGTAAACAATACCGGCACGGAAACAAACTTTATATGGGTGGAAATCGGCGAAAACAGAATGCGCTGTTGCTATATAACACCAAACTGTAATAGAGAGCACTACTCGAAACATTCAGAGGAAATAGAGGTAAAAATTAACAAATCCTAAGAGGAGATTATACTACTAGGCGACTTCAACGCCAAAACCACAGAATGGGGCTCTCCTCACAGTAACTACAAAGGTAACTTCCTGATGGAGTGGACCACCAGACGCGATGGGGTGGTTCATAACACTGGAACTATGCCAACCTTCGGAAACAAAAATGGAAGTTCTTTCATCAACGTCACGCTATCAACCAGCAAGACAGAGAGGGACATAATCAACTGCAAAGTGCTAGAAACAGAAAGTTATAGCTGCTACAAATGTATATACTTCAAAATTAATAGTAGGAGGCAACACTTCAGAACAGACCGCCAAATGACAATGTGGAACCTTAAAAGATTAAAAACGGACATTTTCAATCAAACACTAATAGAGTCTACCGGAGAAGGTAAAAATTGAACTTATAACGGCTGAAATTTGGTACGAGGCGATCGTAAAAGCGTGCAACAAAGCGATGCGCAAGTACCGCAAAAAAGGAGTGGTACGTAAAGAAGTACATTTGTGGACACCAGATATAGCTGAAGTCAGATAAAATGCATTGCTAGCAGAAGAGCGCTGATCAGGGCTAACAAACGACAAAGAGACGGCAGAGAAAGCCTTGAGCTTATTCATAAAAATAACTGCAAAGGTTTAAAAATTGCGATAATCAAAGAGAAACGCAAGAAGTGGCAATCCTTAGTAGAAGAACTAAACCACCACCTCTGAGGGGGATGCGTATAAAATCATAACAAAGAACCTAAGAACCCTACCGACGGCTAACCTCAATAAAGAAGTTGTGAATGCAGTAATAAAAGAACTGTTCCCGAACAGAACATTATCGGTAACACAAACAATAGAAAACTGAGACTGGGAAAAATTTACACTGACATAGTTGAAGCGGCTAGGGAACTAATAAGAGGGAAGTCCGCCGGATCTGATGTAATACCAGTGGAAATCATAAAACGGTCGGCAAAGGCCATCCCAAAAGTGACAGCCGCGATGCCAAATAACTGCGTCGGGAATGGCACTTTTCCAGATTTCTGGAAATTAGCCAGAATGGTCCATATTCCCAAGCCTAGTACTAGTAACGACACTAACACCAAATATCTATAACAAACTTGGCAGCCAATCCACTTGAAAAACTTGGAAATAACAGACTGATACAGGTAGTAGAAGGTAAGCAGCTACTACTAACAAATGAATTCGGATTCAGAAAAGGGCGCACGACCATGGATGCAATAGAAAAGGTGTGCAGCATAGCTAAAACCGAGATGGCTAAGACCTACATGGCAAGGAAATTATGCACCCTAATAACCTTACATATAGAGAACGCCTTTAATTTGCTAGATATAGACGTCACTATCGAAGAAATGATAAAAAGAAACATACAGCAAAATATCACCAGAATTGTTGGAAGTTATCTTATCAACAGAATAATTAAACTTGATGATGAAACTATCACAATAAACAGCGGGGCACCGCAGGATTCCATACTAGGGCCGACCCTATGGAACCTTGCGTACGACGGTATCCTAAGTACAAACACCAACAATGATATAAATCTAATTGCATACGCGGATGACCTCGTAATTGTGGCAACACAGCGCGAGGTTACAACACTGGAAACAAACGTAAACCACTGTCTAAAATAAATCCAGAAATAGTTAGCGGAAAAGGACCTAAAATCAGCACCGCATAAAACAGAAGCAACCATGCTCAGTGATAGAAAGAAACACGGAAAAGTATGGTTCAGAATAGGGGAAACGGACATTACACCAAAGAAAGAGGTAAAATACCTCGGCGTCGCAATAGATAGTTACCTCAAGTTTGGCAAGCATGTGGTATACGCCACGGGTAAGGCAGACAAAACAATCAATGCGCTTGCAACAATAATGCGTAACATAGACGGGCCAACCGGGAACAAGCGGAATCCGCTGGCGGCTGCAGCGCAGTTCATGATCCTGTACGCAGCCTCAATATGGGGAGGGGCTCTCAAGTACCAAAAGTACCTAAACGTTCTAAATAGCAGCAATAGAAAAGTGACAATGTGAATATGCAGTGCATATTAAACAATCTCAGGAAACAAAGCAAATGTCATAGCAAATGTAATACCGATCGACCTGCAAGTCTACGAAAGGACACAAACCACGAACGAGACAATGAACAAAAAAGACCTAAGGAACAATATTATTGAAAGGTTACAGGAAGATTGAGACGAAGGTAACAAAGGGGATTGGACCCACGCCATTATCCCAGATATTAAAACATGGCACAACCGATGTCATGGGGATATTGATCACTTCATGACACAAATACTAAGCGGGCATGGGTTTTTAGCCGACTACCTGGTTCGAATCGGAAAGAAAGAAACAAGCAAATGTCACTACTGCGACCATGAATATTCTGCGGCGCACGTACTTTTCGCCTGTACTAAATGGGAAGAACAGAGCAAAGGGATAATTTACATTACCGGGGACACTAAATACTAACAACTTTGGCACCAAAATAACAAGGCTAGAACAAACTTGGAACGCGGTAAAAGATTTTGCACGACAAGTTATAACAAATAACCTAAAGGATGACCTAACCGGAAAAGTATGGCCTCTAAATCAATAACAGCGCACGTTGTAAGGAATCAATACCATAGGGTCTCCCCTTACACCTAGAAAACAATGTACGGCAGGAGGTTTTTGTCCGTAGGCTACTGAATAGTAGAGTCTGGCATGCCACTGAGTACGAGCACGGCGGTATACATGAGTATTTTCCTCCTGCCCGATAAAAAAAAGGTCGCAGGTTAAAGAAATGCTGGATTGGAATATTATTAGGGAGGAAAAAATAGATTATATTTCTCCTCTTGTTTGTGTCACAAAAAAGAGCAGAAGCGTATGAGATTGTTTAGATACACGTGTCCGGAATTCAAAAATGAAAAAGGATTTTATTATACCACCCAATCCGAATGACTTCTTACAAAATTTTAAAAGGGGTCAAGGTTTTAGTACGTTGAACTTTGCCGCTGCTTATTGACAAATCCCAATAAAACGCGAACACACTAAATACGTCAGGTTTATTCACGAATTGAAAACGTATACGTTCAATAGATTTCCTTTCGGATTAAGCACTTCCATGGCTAGTTCGATTAAATGTCTAAATAAGGTTATGGGGAATGAATGCAACTCGTTTGTCTATATATACGTCGACGATTTGCTTATTTATTCAGAAGGCTTAGCGACACACTTGATCGATCATAATAAAATTCTTAGAAAACTCATTAAGCGGGTCTTAAAACAAAATTGCGCTTTTAAAGCTTTTAAAAAAATAAAAGAGGCCTACTTAAAGGTTACGTTGATAACCCATCCTAAGGAAAATGAAACGTTTTATGTACAGTGCGATAGTTGCGACTATGCTTTGTGAGGTACCTTGTATCAGTTTTCAAGCGAAAATGGAAAGTTAGTTATTGCATACGCCAGCGTATCATTAAAGGGTAGCCAATTGAATTACACAAAGACGGAAAAGGAAATGTTAGCCGTGTTGCATTGCCTGCATCAGTGGCGTACGATGATATTACGTCGTGATTTGGTTATTATCTCGGATCATAAACCATTGAGCTTTCTTTTGACGTGTAGGCTAGGCTCATCACGATTATCTTGTTGGATAATGTTCCTCGAAAAGTTTGCGTTTAGAGTTATACATTGTAGAGGGAGGGAAAAAGTGGTGACAGGCATCTTGTCGCGCTTTCCTAGAAAGGCAGCTCCTCACCCCGTGCACATACAACAATTTAACGGAGCATAATAGTGCTTCATGAAACTGACTTATTATCCCAAAGAGGTGCGTAACAATTTTAAGCAGTAAAAAGAGGATCAGTTGGGAGATTTGTGGATTAGAAACAAGCTAGAGTTTTTAGTGGAATTAAGGAGTTGCGTTAAAGTACTGACACCTGCTGAATTAAAAGCAACGCAATGGCGTGTGGGTCATGAGGACATACTATTTAAAAGAAAGGCAATTGAAGTCCAGGTTTTAAACTTTGCGTACTGCGAAGTCAATTAAGGGAGCTGGTATTAGCTCAACACAATGACATTAGGCATTTCGGGAAAGGCAAGACATATGCGCATATGCGTGGGAAATTTTATTTGCCGCGAATGCAAAACCATATAAGGCAACTTATATCTGCTTGTATCTTATGTCAAAAGACAAAGTGAGTAGGGGGTTGGTTAATTCAATTTTGGTAGAAAAACCAGGAGAATTGGTTTACTTGGACTTAATAGGTCCTTTACCGAAAGCGAGAGGTCAGGTGACACAATTAATGGTCGTGGTCGACGCGTTTTTTAAGTACGTGAAGTTGTATGCTTTAAGACGAGCCTCAGCTCGTAGTATCGTTGACAAATTGGTTAAGGATTACCTAACTCAAGTTCAAAAGTCGCGATGTGTCTTAAGCGACAACGCGACCTATGTCACTTGTAAATATTGGCGAACTACTTTTGCCATGCTAGGTATCGAATTAAAATACACATCGGTATGTAATAGGGAAGTAGTACGGTTACTGCGATCTTACTGCTCTGAAAAACATACCAGATGGCATGATTTTATTCGTTTTATCGAAAATTGTCTCAATAATTTTACAAACAGAAGTACAGGCTATCCTACAGTTTGGGAGTATTTTCCACAATCCTGTTGAGAAACTTATTTCGTTTCCGAAGAATAACAGTTCGAAGATGTTACTAAAATCTGTTTGGTTGTTAACATACAATAAATTGCGCTCTAAAGCACAAAAAGGGACCGATAAAGAAAATTCCAAAATAAAACCCGTAGTATTTCGAATAGCGGGCCGGGTGTTTGTCCATTCACACAAGCAATCCTCTGCGGAGGAACGCACCATTAAAAATTTCTTTTTGTTATTTTAGGGGCCTTACCGGGTGTTTTAGCTAGTCGGCCCGAATTCTTATGTTATAGGTGATGAGCAGGGAAAGGCATTGCGCACGCAAAATATTATTAATTTAAAACCCTTTCGTACCATGCCTGACTTACATTAAGATATAAGTGAAATCAATATTGTTCCAAGAATTATCGTTTTTGTTTTCGACATTGTTTAATATTGTCACATTTTGTTATTTTTAGAATTAACTTAAATAGACCGCACTGGATGTGCTTATATTTAAGTTGGGGGTAGTGAAGTAGATCAAAAGTGCTGAGTGTGCGAGTCAAATTGAATAAGAGGGAAAAGGGCAGTTAGCCGTGGGCGATGGTGATGACCAGTCGACGGGAAGCCTGCGCTAATTATTTTAATAGTTACAGAAAGAATATTGTACGTTTTCAGTTAGTTAATTGAATTAAAAGTAATTTAATTCAGTATTTGCCTTATTTAAATAAATTACGATAGAACCGGTATATCCTGTAAGTCTTGCTCAACCATTTCAATTGTCATTATTTCTACATTTTGTTTTTTATTTTTATCTTCTTAGTCGGAGTAATGATCATCCATTGGTTCATTTCAAGTTTTTAAATTTCCATGTTTTGTATAAATGTTGGTATGTCTAGGTAGTTATTAGTTATAGGGTAGAGTTTATTAGTTCGGTTTCACATGGCGAGTATTCTAATCTTGGTGATGTGGTCATCTCGACAGAGAAACCCCTAAGAGATTCTTTCATTGCATTTGGTATTGCAAAGGACCAAGTATTCTTTGATTACGAGGGCGTATATTATACGGTGCGTTATTATTTCAAAGGATTAGGGATTAGGGGTTGGTAAAGGATAAATATGATAGTGTTGTAGCTTTCGGCTTCAACGATTGGTACTTGTGATTATAATTTGACTTTCTTTGATATAGCTTTTAATTTCTAATATTTTTTCAAATAGTAGCATATTTTGTTGTACTGGCTCAAAGGGCAGCACATTTTTCTTTAATTGTTTACTGATAAGTAGCTCATTGAGCATTTCGGGTGGTTCCGTTATTGCCTTATGAAGTGTGTATCAAGTTAGTTACAAGACAAGGTATCATTGCCAAGTTGAAAAGATAATAAAACCGTGAAATAAATACATACAGCACAACGAGAACATAAACTTAACAAGTACAAATTAAGTAAATACACTGCGGACCCAATATAAAAGCAATTGCAAATAAAATTGAACTATTAACAGAGCTCTACAAATAAAAACCAACGTTATAAGGATTCCCAAACATGTACCACTTTGCCGTATTACAGCTCAACTCTGGACCTGACTCCGCTGAATAAATTTATCAAGGCAAAGCTTTCGTGACCGACAACCAGAGTATCGTTATTAAGAATAACAATAGTTCATTATTAGCTTAACAGGTCAATCCATTCCCAGAGCTAGATACAAAATCATAATAATATATTTAAAATTTTAGCAGATTATACTAAATAGTGAATGTACAAGTACAGTATTTCTAAGACTAAAACTTATAAAACACAGAACTAGAAATTAACACAAGTCATCATAGGTTTATACATTACATTTTAAACAAAAAGAAATAAAATATGAAAATATACATAAATAATTAATCTATAATAATTTAAATGGTCTTCACCCAAATTTATATTTTTTATTTAAATTGACAATTGTTTCGGTAATTTTAACTTTTCATAAAAA
>JAHWXV010526679.1:0-12106 GCA_024586415.1 Phrixothrix hirtus | reverse complement strand
AGTTATGTATCCTAATACTATTATATTTCTAAGATAAGAAATGTCTGCTAATTATGCAAGATTAGAGTATAAATTCTCTTGTAACATAATTTTAGCTTAAGTTCATGTTGTGATGTTCCTTACAGTAGAGAATAAACTTGACTTCCGTTATTTTTAGTTTTTAAAAACTATTTTCTACGAAAAGAAAAGTTAATTCCTGTTGCCTATTTTTATATTGAATCTGTTTGTCATTGTAAGAAAGTAGATGATAGTGGATTACTGTAGGTTGGTCATTTTTAATGAAGTACTTAATTTCACTGCTTTTAAAAAAAATACGTCGTACAATAAAACATGTAATCATATGATACACAAAAATTATAAAAATTACAAGTAATTTTAGTATTCTTTACAAACTTTTAATTTTTTCTTTCGTTTGGGCTGAACAAACTAAATTCTTACAAATGGAACACTTTATTATCATTTGCCGTAGAACGTATATGACACCTTTTTCGTGATTCAGGTTCAAATTGAATTTGTCCTTCCAGGTTCTCATTGAGGTGCTCTCTAGTTTCCTATAAACTTATATTGATGTCGATAATATTTTCTTTATTCAACTTAGATCGTACAGCAGGGTTACTTAACCTTCTTCGTATATGCGTCTTACACTTTTTTCCCTAGCTCTAAAAGAAACAAGCGCCGCTTGTCTAGAAAGTGTAATTTCCAATTTGGATGCAGTTTTACCCACAGAATAATCTCTAAGTTCAAAATTGTCTGAAATGCTACTATATGCAACCAAATGTCACTATCGGCATTTATCCATACCGATATCCCTAAGTTAGCATAAGTTTATCCTTTAAGTAGCACCAAAGAAAGAGAGCCAGTGGGTGATCAAGCAAGTTCAGTAGCTGGACCACCTCGACCAATCCACCTTTCCTCATAGTTTATATTTAACTATTCCCGCATGAAATTTTCATAATTGATAGGACAGTCATTCGACTTTATCCAAGCATTGCTTCTTTCATTGAGTGTAATTGCCTCCCACCTATTTCCAAACTTATTTTAAAAGCACTCAAGAAACGCAGTGACGTCAGTTTGTCTGGTTAAATGTGTGGTCCAAAAATATGATAGTTTAATATTATAAGCCAGATATTGACACTAAATTCTTATTGAAAGTTTCTTGGTCTAATGCCATGAGGATTATGATTGTGAAAAATAGTAACTGCTCGCCTAGTAATAAAATTACACAATTCTAAACGCAGTTCGTTATTTACCTGGACAAGTTGCAGATGATATGCTCTTTGATGATCTGTACGTAAAGTTTTCCAAATTGTAAAACAAGGTACAGTAATAATTCGAGTAGTTGTTCGAACACTCATAGATCTTCTTTCATCAAAAAAACGAAGGATGTCTGGTTATATTCCTTGATTTAACGTTCATATTTCTATTTTGTTCTGTAGCCGCAGGACTATTTTCCGAGGAAAGCATTTGCACTCTTCTAAATACAGACGGACATGGGCATTTCGCATTTGGAAAATCTCTTTGGTACTTAACTGGCGCTGCGATAAAATGTCCGTTACAAAATCCATACACAAAGTGAATATTTGCATGTTCTCGACTGGTAAATCCAAAAGGTATACTAACTTAAGCATTTTCTAGAAAAAAATCAGTAACTGTACTACAAACATAAACAGTGAATTCATATGACATTTGACAAGACAACTATATACACCGCACAATAATGCAACGCTTACTTAATCCTACACTGCACTCAAGTTCATTTAAACCAAATCAACAGTGACGACTGCATGATCCTACTAAATAACACTTAATTATTAATAAAGGCACCGCATACAACCAAATTTTATTATGTTAAGCTTAAACCTAATTAGTATGAAAATTTGTGGACTCAAAAATTTTTGTTTATTAATTGTTCTTTTTTATTAAAAAGATTTTATAGGAATTGTGCTTAATTTAAAAAGTTATCGACTGATTTTCGAAATAATAACTGGGTTTTATTTTATTTAAGACGGGTATATTACCTAGAAGTACTTTAATATGTAGACTTAATCATCAAATCAGCATACCAAATTCCATTAAAATCGATTTACATGTTCTCTTGTTATCAAAAAACAATTTTTTGCTTTCAAAGGACTTTAGTACGAAATACTAGCCTAAGAGACACTTTTAAATATAGACAAATGAGGTTAAATCGCGCTATTTTTATCGCAAGAATCTATGGCTACCCATTGTCGGTGTATTTACAGGACACCCAGCATATCTACCATGCATCATATTTCGGTTGGTTATTGGTTCATCGACATTAGCTTTCTTATATAGGAACGTAATTTACAAACCCAATTGCAGTTATGATTTATTGTATGTGGGTAATTGAGCTGAATTGCCTTAGTACGCCCGTTTCTAATCTCTATCTAATTCGCTGATCATGTGTACTGCCCGCATGAAATTATTTACATCGTTTAAATATGTAAATTGAATAAACTTTAATATTTTTACTGTAATAATTTATTGCATAGGATGATTATTAAAAAATAATATATGTTTTGAAAGGAAAGCCTTCTATCGTGTTCTACTTAGTAATGAATCAGAGTTTTAACGTTGTTACACAAACGTAACTCTTGATCATGGGCATAGAAGTTTAAGGGGTTCGTATGCTGATAATACCACATAACTACGTCACTGTCTTTACATGAAAATCTTTTTTGGAGAGAAACATTGGTATTCTGTTATTCCTAATGCGTATCAAGTTAGAAAAAACTCTTAATTTATTTAGAACATAATGAAAAACGTAAAATTATTATTTAAAGGTTTAACGCTCTATATTAGGATAACGAAGTGTTTTACAGAAAAATTTGATAGGCCATAATCCTATTGTTTCTACATGTTCTATCATTTACCATAGTTATGAACGAAAAAATAAGGACACCCTGTATAATTTATTTAATCGGTAATATTATTTAACGCAATCAATAAGTTCGGGTTTAAAATTAAACAAAATTTAAAAATCGTGTACATTCGAGGTGGTATCCAAATATTTCCGGATACTCTTGTATAACGCAAATGTGAAATAGTACTGGCGTGTGCCAATAGCAGGTAATTGCCATACATGTCCAAAATTTGTGTTTAAAATTTGAACTTGTTCAATTGAGTAGCAGCTGTTGTACGACGGGTAGCAAAGGTGTAAACTGTATGGGTTTGCGAATTTAAAATGGATGCAAGATTAGAGCAACCAACGTGCATTAAATTTTGTTTTAAATTAAAAAAAGTACTATTGAAACGTGTAAATGGTTAAAGAAGCGTTTGGTGACTGTTTGTTAAGCCGAACACAAGTTTCGAGTGACATGCCTGCTTCAAAACGGGTAAAATGGAGCTGGGAGATGACGAACGATCGGCGTCCACCACGCTAGAAAACGTTGCAGCAATTTAACAATGTGTTTGTGCAGACCTTTGTCAGACTATTGAAGACACTGCCGCTAAATTTGAATTAGACTATGAAACGTGCCAGCACATTTTGAGCGAGGAACTGAGAATGCACCGCATCGCCGCAAAATTTGTTCTAAGAGCCTTGACAATTGATCAGCAAGTCGTTTCATCGCAGTGCACGCATCATGTGTGCACTAAGATGAAAAGATTTGCTTCAGAAGATGCCAACTTTTTGTCTAGAATCATAACAGGTACTGAAAGTTGGATTTATGGATATGTAACTAAGCAACAGTCGAGCCATAAGGAGGATCCCAGTTCTTCAAGACCGAAGAAATGCAGACAAGTGAAAAGCGATGTCTCGAGCATGCTCGTTGTTTTTTTTTGACATGACGGGCATTGCACTACCAAGTGTACCAGTTAATTCTAAGTTCTACTGCGATGTTTTAAGGCGACTTCGCGAGGACATCAGCCGGAAAAGACTCGAACTCTAGAATGACAAAGTTTTTGCATCGTATCATGACAATGCGCCGTCGTATAGTTCTTTCCATACGCCTGGTTTGGCACCTTGCGACTCTGGCCTCTTCGAGAAAATAAAACTCCAATTAAAAGGCTGACGATTTTATACAATTGAAGAAATTCAAGCACAAACGCAAACAGTGCATGACTCGTTTACAGAAGCAGACTTCCAGAAAATCTTTGGACGGTAGTAAAAACGCTGGAATCGGTGTATACTTGCGACAGGAGGTTACTTTAAGGGTGACGGCTTATGGAAAATGCGTAGCATGTGCTGAAAATGTAGTCCCTCTTTATCTAAGCATACGTTAATTCTTAGTTTCATATTTTCAAAGACTTTCCCTTACAAATGCAATTTATTCTTCAGATCGCGTAATAATGTTGTGTTTGTGATGGACAAAATTGTGGTGATAAAACTCTACTTCAGGAAACTGGTGTATAAAGTGTTGAAAGCAAGTTATACATCGAGGATGTATCTTTATTTCATGTTATACTTTGATAATGGGCCACTAAAGCAAAGGCATGCTGTTCGGATGTAAATACCATAATTTTAAGTTTTGTAGCTAAAACTGAAAGCAATAAAAGATATCATTTCCGTGTAATAACTTATAATTCAGCGTGTAATCTAACCTTATTATACTAACATACATTCAATAGTTCTGATAGAAACTGTTTTTTCATATATTAAACTCAGAAAAGGCAAAATAAGGGGCACGCGAAAATGGCAAATAGAGAAAGTAATAGGTACAGGATTTGGCACTGAAAGCTGTAGAAAAATGAAAATATATTTTTCTTACTAAACTTTGCGTGATTTTTTTGCCTTTATCTCAAACAATTATAAACATATGGTACACAAATTAGAAACAATAAAAATCTAATAGAAAATTCTAGAAACAACCAGTACCTTTTTCTAGAATAAAATAGAAGATGTAATCCCTAAATGACTCTTTGCAGTAACCGATTTCTGTCAATTCAATTACGCCAGCAATAAGTCATAGCATTGTAACTTATTACATCATTATTATGACTAATTTCTTATTCTACACTATTCCATAACAATCTAGAATTTTCTTTTCTATATAAAAGTAGATTAAATTCCCTTACTTTAGTTTTTATTAGAATTTTGTACTATTCATTACTGATATACATATAAATATAAATATACAGAAATAGAAATATAAATTTTTGGTGTTGGTGTATCGTGAAATAAACATTTAAATAATTGAGTGTATATAAATAATTGTAATCTTAGTAAATATAAATAAACAGTTTAAAACAATTAACTAGTTTCGTTACAATAAGAACAAGAGCACCCTACCTTTGTGGTTGTCTATTACAGGTATATTCCTCTACCCTTTTATCAAGTATACCAGGTTAGCCAAAAGTCTGGAAATGGTCAATTATCTCTGTTATTACTTGATATAAAAATTTGAAATTTTATATCTGCCAGTGGCTATAAAATATTTCTATTTTGCAAACATCAAATCAGTACTTCCATTTCGGGTTTTCCCGAAAATGGTATAAACTTTATATTTTTAAGTGGAGCATCCTATTTATTTTTATATTTTTAGATAGAAAAGATTTTTCTAGTTATAAAAAGGTAAGACGCGATAACATTGTTTTCAACACCAAATAAAAAAAATTAATTAAACTATGAAAACTAGTAATAAACCTAGTTCTAAAAAAAATTGAATTTAAATTAAGTGGTACAGTTTTTAAACAATGTTTTCCCAATTAGGTGGATTGGCAGAAGAGAATTTGTAGAATGGCCGTTATCTGCTGAAGGGCTCCAATTTGGATACCTAATTTAAATTCAATTTTTTTAGAACTAGGTTTATTGACGATTTTCATAACTTAGTTAATTTTCATTTATTTGGTGTTGAAAATAATGTTATCGCGTCTTTCTTTTTTATAGCCGGAAAACTCTTTTCTACCTAAAAATATAAAAATATATAGGGTGTCCTAATTAAAATTATAAAGTTTATACCGTTTCCACACTTTTGGCTAATTGGGTATTTACTCCACCATTTGTAGCATTATATTGTTTTCCAATCTTCGGCTTTCTAGTTTCCTCAGCAGAAATGTAGCCAATATAATGCTCGATTCAGTTTTCGTACGTATGATATTATGTTAACTTTAAGTAATAAGCAAACATGTAAGAGTATGATGCACGTTTTTGGGACGGTGAAACTCCCACAGCAATACATGTTTAATTCTTTTAGAGTAGATAATTTAAAAACTGGTTAACGTTAGAAAATCTAATTAAATGTAAATTAAACTATCAACCTGAATTAGCGAATATTTATATTTTTATACGCATTTATAACATTTAATTATTTGAAAATTTCTTCATACCAAACGTATAAGAGACCTCGATTTAGTTAATGTAGCCTTTTATAACTTTGTAATTCAAATAATTTCATTAGGTCTTTATAAACTTATATGATAATTCTAGACTGAGAAAAATTTAATAATGTTTCGTTACCTAAGGGTTGTATAAGCCGGTATTCTTAAATGGAGGAGTCATTCCATGTCAATTCAACCAAAAAAAACACATAGATATGAAACCATGCCAATTTTTTTCTTTCTGTCCTAAGTGGTTTCTATTTTACAGCCATTTAAAGTTTTGATAAAATTGCAGTTTTTTCCTTCCGAGACCTAGGCTGCAATCTGTACCTTCCAAATAAAAAAAAATGTATTTTCTGTATTTACCAATAAAAACTTATGAAAAATTCCACCATTGCTAACTAAACTATGACGATTCCAGAAAAAATAAGTAAACACACTATGAATTACCACAATGCCACAAAAAAAATTCTTCCCATACATTTTTATATTTCTACGAGTATAACGTCGTACGAAGTTTCCTTAAAAATTAGATATATAAAAAGGGGTGGGGCAGAATTAAATAAATTTTTCCCCTTCTCCAATGCCAAAGATATTTTTTATCACTTCCAAGAATAAACTTTCTGGATTTGTTCCTCCTTCATTTTTAAAAAAAATACCTTTTCTTCAATTCAAGGAATTTTTTACTCACGGCTTCTGTTCAAATAATTTTATGAGTTATGCATTCATGTTATGAAATATTATTCCTAATATAGGCTTATAGACCTATGAGACATTATTCATAATCAATTGAATACGTAACTGATGAAATTATGAACAAATAGAAACCGCACTTTCGCGAGTAAAATTTTCTTGATTTGAAGAAAACGCATTTTTGTTAAATGAAGTAGGAAAAAAGCCATAAAGTTTATTCTTGGAGGTGATAGAAAATATCTTTAGCGTTACAGATGGGGAAAAATCTATTTAATTCTAATTGACCCCTTTTTAGATATCTAATTTTTAAGAAAATTCTGTACGACCTTATAAAAATGTCAAAATTTATGAAAAGAATTTTTTTGTGAAATTGTGGTAAATTCTACTGTATTTACTTATTTTTTTCTAGAATCCTAATAGTTTAGTTGATAAGACTGAAAATTTTCACGTATTTCCATCAATAAATAACAGAGATATAAATTATTTTATTAGCAGAATATAATATAGTGCCGTCCTCAGAAAATAACTGGCGATTTACCAAAATTTCAACTCGCTCTAAAACGAAAACCATTAGAGATAAATATAACGAAAATTACAAGATAGCTTGCTTTTGGCTTATTGCTGATAATATTTCGATTACTTCGGGGTTAAGGCCAGAATTCTTAGTGTATATTAAAAGACGAAAGGATATTTCAAATTTTAATAATATTTTCTTTTTTTCACGATGAACTAAATTTGAACGTTTCGGGTTACGAATCCTCTTCAGCGAAATTAGAAATTTTGTTTCATAACAATTTTAAGTTAAAGAAATGACGTCCTGAAATTGTAAAATATGAAATATCAAGAAATGAAGAAAAAATTAGATGAAACAAATAATATCTAAAAACATTTTGTCGTAATACTTTATTAATTTTCAGGAAGCTCTAAAGTATTACGACAAAATGTTTTTAGATATTATTTGTTTCATCTAATTTTTTCTTCATTTTTTGATAATTTATATTTTACATTTTCAACACATCATGTCTTTAACTTAAAATTGTTATAAAACAAAATTTCTAATTTCGCGGAAGAAGGGTTCGTAACCCGAAACGTCCAAATTATAGTTCACCGTAAAAACAAGAAAGTATTATTGAAATTTGAAATATCGTCTCGTCTTTTAATGTATCTTAAGAATTCTGGCCTTAATCCTGCAGTAATCGAAATATTAGAGATAAATAAAAAAAATTGGCATAGTTGCATATCTGTGTAAAAGGTATAAATCTTCCAAGTTTTATAAAACTCTCCTACGGTGGGTGTTATGGTGTGGTTGAACTGACATGGAATGACTCAGAGATAACAATTAAACAATTAAGGAAACTAACTTTCTTAAGACTGAAATTTTATTTTCCGCCAAACATTAACTATAGAAAGACGGCTTGCAAGAAAGCAATTTAATTAATATAAAATAAATCTGAAATTAATGACAGTGTAGCCAAAGCGTTTCATACTATTGAAAATATTAAACTTGTGAATTCGAATTCACCTGATAAATTCGAATTCATATGCTAATATGCAAAGTCTTACAAATTTTAAGCAGTTCCGTCACGACAACGGCGCTACACCGAATCAAATTTTTAGTATACATTTCTAGTGCGACACCCTTGCTTGTTTGTGAAGGCAAAAACTTCGGGATACGGAAATTTCCTTAGACAACCTATATTCAGTAGCAAAATCTTGGATATTTGAAAGCGAATTTGTTATGGGCAAAAATCGGCTGAAAATCAGTTGGACGTGATGTACTCGTCCAGTCCTCGTCTTAATTGTTATATGTAACAAATTTTTTATTAATTCAAATTTAAATACATCAAATTATAAAAGTTATTATTACCTTTTTACAAAAACTTACTAAACCTAAATTTAATTATGATTATTTCAACATGTCAAAAATTCTTTACCTATTTTGATTTTAATTAATATCTGTTCATGGGATCAAACAAGATCCCGAAACATGTTATAATTGAATAAATACTAATTTAAACAACCTTAAATCTTTAATATTGAGAATAAAAGGCTTCAAGGAAAACCAATCCATCACCTTTATTAAGATGAATAATTACTATGCTAAATTTGGCTTGGATCCAAAACAAAAAAATGTGCATTTAGTGCGACATCTTTAATGTCTTGTAACTCGGAAGAGTGCATTTTCAGATCTATATTTAGGGAGACTTTTTCTTATTTTAACGGGAGAATACGTTCTCGAAAACTTTCAACTTATTTTGAAACACTCTGTACCCCGTGCTCTTCACGCGTGTGTGCGATTATCCCGAAAAGGAAATACGATTATGCTATAACTTATCCATAAAAGCGGTTTTAGTTAAATTATTAGTAATTAGTATATTGGTAAATTGGTCTAGCTTCTATTAATAATACTAAGCACAACAGTTTGATAACCATAAAAATTATGTAGTTATTCAATTTATGTACCTTTGAGTTTTTATTTTAATTAAATTTGGCAGTTATTTAATTGATAATTTGCAATTGAAATCAATTCATTTGATTACATAACTTTCTAATAATCTTGAAGGCATTTATAAAATAGATATGTACTCTACATACCAATAATGTTAAATTATAATTTAATTATTTTTATAATTATTACTGATTATAATATAAATAGAAACCGTCAGTCCTTAACTATTTCATTATTGCGTGATTATAGTACTAAAATTTGAAAACAATTAGCACGAATGCAAATTTTTGTTTTTAATTATAATATATTTAAGTGGGGAAACTAAAAGTAGGTTGGCAACATTTTAAAAAGTTATGTATATACTTACAGTTCATTCAACGCGCGGTTAATACACCATAAAACACACAATTCACAGAGAATGAACTAATTTACTCAACACTACCGCGAGCAGTCTTAAATTGAATGAGACAGGATTTAAAGATATTTTGACGGCGTATCTTTCGCTTAGTGTTTGGCTGGATGACCTCAGTCGCATACCTTTACATTAACATACTAACGCTTATTTATATAAGATAAAATATTCGCTTAGGTTGTATGGTTGTGATAAATTTATCTTTTAACATATCGCGGTTAGATAAATTTATAAATGGATTACAAGGGAAACTGATAACATTTGCTTATTGGTATCATTAATCATGTTTGGTTTTAAAAGAATCATGAATTGTTTGCTTCGATCACGTTGACGGTCTAGGCGGGACTAAACTGCCTAGATATTTATAAATTCATGAACTCAAGGCTAGAGTATAATTTTAACCAACATCATTGGCATAATGAACTTTAACTAATTTGAAATACATTTTTATTGCAGCTAATAGATACTGTTTGGTTAGATTGAAACTAATTAGTGATTGTAGTAAAAACAAAATCTATCAAGTGTACAAATTTCGCGTCTCTTTCAAATCGCTCTATTTTTTTGCAGGTCGAAAATTTCTGACCTGTACAGACTGAGCATCGGACTCGTGGAACCAAACAATTTCGAAGCCCAAATTTATACATTTTATTGTAATATAATTTTTGTGGTATAAATAAAACCTAATTTATATCATTCCATAAGTTGTGACCTCATTGATATGGATACTAATCAAATAAAGTTGTCTTCCGAATTGTGGATTTCTGAAGGATTAGATGCAAAAATATTCTCAACAGCGCACTGTCGCCGGAAAGCCCTATCTGGAGGGACAAAATTATATAAATGAAAAACTTGTTGATTTTATTATTTCAAACGCTATTAAATAAATTCCACGATAAATTCTTTGTACAAACGTAAAACGGCAGTAATAAAAAGTAATGCACTTTTAATTGTGTACATAATGTATGTACCTAAGCACCAACATAACAATAATTTATTTTGTAAGAAAAAATTATTTTGCGACAAGTCCTGCATTATTTATTTGTTTCTAAAAGACTATAATGATAAATATACAGTGCGTTTCCAAGGAAAGGCATAGATTCGATATAAAATTGCTAATTGATATCGAAAAATTCTCGGGCACGGTAACTAAGATTTTTTGAATTGCATCCTTAACGCATATGTTAATGTCCCATCACTTCCGGCTTTTCCGAAAGTGGCATCAACTTTGTTATTTTAAATAGAACACTGTATATTTTTGTGAGTTTGAACAACTGATCGAAGGATCCTTTCATTAGTACTCCGCATGACCCATTTCTGTTCAGAGATCATTATAATATTTACAAAATAAGAAATAATAATAAAATCAAACAAAATTGAAACATAGCATTGAAATTTAATAAATAAGCACAATCTAACCTAAATTAAATGTTGGAAGTAGTTCACATAAATTTATAAGCACTTGTTAAGATGGAGAGTTTGTCCCTCTGATAAAAATACATTATCAAAATAATAAAAACCTTATCTTCCCCAGCTATCTTCGTTTGAAATATTTATTAATACTTTTACTTAGCAGGTCACAGTATCCATTGTTCAGAAAAATATTTGACACTCACACTTTTTGAATTACCCAACTGTTTATAATAATAATTTACATATTATTTTTAATAAAATGAATTTGGCAAAAAAATAACGCACAGAGGTGTTGATGATGATTGGAATTGGAGATCGAGTTCGATCGGAACAACTAGTTTGCGATTTATTCAATAAAACTAACATTGTTCGCCCTCCAATTAGGGAATTTACAGTAAGTAAAATAGAAAACAGTTTTTATAGAGTTCGGTTACGTAAGAGATTTACGAAAAGGGCCACGTTCTTAAGCTACTTTAAATGTCAAATTTGATGTTACTCTAGAAGTAGTAGAAATCCGAATTCGACGATAAGAGAATTGTCAACTAATTACAATCTAGGAACAAGAACCGTGTCAAATGTATTAAAAGCAGAGAAATTCTACCCCTATAAACTAATTTTTATACAAGAATTGTTAGAGGATGATTTTGATCGTAGATTCCAATTTTGTGAACGGTTAATTACAATGTGCGATGAAGACATTAATTTTATTGAAAAAATTGCATTTTCTGATGTAGCGACGCACTATGGAATATGATAGAACAACCGATGATCATAAATCAATTTTGTAGATATAGTGAAAGTGCTACTTATTTCATTTTATCGTAAAGTTAAAATGTCGTACTTTAATATGATCTAAGAATTTT
>JAHWXV010526613.1:0-10811 GCA_024586415.1 Phrixothrix hirtus | reverse complement strand
TTTTAAATGTGCTACGGTTATTATGTATTCAATGCCCTTTTACTTAAACTTAACAGTTTTTTTGAAAATATGCGTTGAAGCAATTTATCAGAGAAAATTTGGGGAGTTAAGCAGCCTTTTGCCTGTCCAGTAACTTGGATGGGTGACCGTTACAATTATTGTTTCCCAAATAAACGTAGGCAATAATCTAGTGATTTGTGGACACTATTGGCATATGTGGCATATGTGCGTAAGAGAAAGTCGTGTGTTATTTCACACCAGATTTTTTATTTGAAATCGGTATTCGAGATTATTTAAGCATTCTTCAATATATCGTAGGTCATATATTATCTGAAAAATACAATAACATAGCAATTGCACCTGATACTGATTAAAGCATTCTGTGCCGCATCTTAAGCTGTAGTAACTGACCAATTGACTAGCTTTAGTGATGGGTGTAGCGAAAACATTCATTCAACACTCAACGTTAAGAAAATATTTGAACGTGTCTTCTGACATAATTTTAGGAAAACTATGCACTGAAGTCCCAGATTGTATGCTACGAAATGATATCAATCATGGAATACACAGCGCTTCGCCAGAACTTAAAGGTGCATCAACAGGGAGAATTAGAGAAGTCTATCA
Source organism: Phrixothrix hirtus (assembly GCA_024586415.1). NCBI lineage: Eukaryota > Metazoa > Arthropoda > Insecta > Coleoptera > Phengodidae > Phrixothrix > Phrixothrix hirtus. The sequence goes on along the minus strand of JAHWXV010526613.1, from coordinate 10,187 downwards.
ACGTTGCGTTATTATTAGTTATTTGTATCAACTACACTAATTCAAAAGTTCTATTAAGGAATATTTTCACTGTTATATTAAATGAAGAAGACAGTTTGAATCAAAAGAATCAAGTAAGCCCTTGTAAATTTTACAACAAGTATTCGCATCCTATTCCAAAATACTTGAATACAGCGGTATATGTACACAGATCGATCAATTGGATGTAAACTATAATGCAGAAAATAACAGTTTATTCAAACACACCGTATTTATCGAAATTGAAGACATTCATAACAAAAGTGTTGCAAACTCGCAAATTATTAAATATAAAGGTAACAAGGAAAATGCGCAATTTTATCCCAAACTTGCAAAAAAGCTGTTAAACTTTTGTAAACTGATATCTTGCTGGTTAGCAATAATGACATCCTATTTAGATTATGGAGAACTAACCGAAATCAGTGCTACTTCAGAAAGTCCATTCACTGATCTTAAAAACAGAATTTTTCAACACAAATCTCTACCAGTAAAAGTAGATAAATTTTTGAAAATTCATTCTACAGATATTTTAGTGAGTATGAAAATTGTAAAAGCATCTGACAAATATATAAAGGATTTAAATAGCAGTACTGTGTTGATGCCATCAATAATCATAATTATAATTCACATCAATATGCCTAAGTATTAAATGAAATTGTATATAAAATTCTTAGATACCGATAATGTGTTTTAACCAAACACAGATGTAATCTTAACCCTTTAGAATAAGTTGTAAGATTACTAAGTAGCGACCGATTTGTTAAGAGCAAAAGATGGACAGGTAATATAAATTTACGCGACCATCGCCATAGACAGTATAATTTAAAGAAGCGGAAAATTTTGCAAACTTGCCGCAAAGACATGTAAAGTAGCAAGTAAGACCCGAAACTCGCAAAAAGGGACGTAAGGATAAATTTAAAACGGCCTACGTGAGAATCGAGAAACGAGCTTTAGTTCAAAGACCTTGCCTGAAATTCAAATAACCAACAACCCCATTGGACAATGAGAATTCCCAAAAGTTGTATAAACCCAAATACAAGTAAAAACTATGTTCTTTCCTGATCTGCCATAAATGTTTATAGTGCATCGATCAATAAACGAGTTCATCAGTAAATCCCTTGCAAATAAATTGCAGCAAAATAATTACAATAGGATTACCACGAGTTGGGGAATTCGCAAAGTACGTAATTCAAGGAAATTAATAAAACTACACCGAGTGTTGTAACAAATTCAGAGTGGATATATGAATCACCTGACAAAATCTGTCAGAAGACAACGAAAAGGTTAGTTCTCGAATACTTATCATTATCGGCGAACGCGAACCGCGATTGTGTAATTAGTAAACCAGTTAAGTTTAAAGGACATTCATTTGAAATTTATTTAGTAATAGAAACATAATTAAGTTAGCTTAAACAAAGGTCGTACATATTTATTTTCATAGCTTCAGTAAATGCAGGTAGAAAACCTTTATTTAAGCTACACATAAATAACTTAGTTAATAGCAGTGTTAAAGGGTTCACAATATTTATAAACTTTATAGAAAGTGATAGCATCGATAATAACTTAATATTTTAAACCAAATTTAACATTAATTTTATTTATTGCTTTATTTTTCTTGTTATCTTATTTAAATAAATTCATTTTTAAATTGGCATTGTAGTATTTGTTCGAGAAAGACAAATGAGTTGTAAATTTCTAGGTTAAGCCTTCAGGTAAAAGCTAAAAGTGTCACTAAAATCTTAAGCTATCGAATACTGTTATTGTGTAGCCGTTGCCCCCTATAAAAAAAACACACGGTCGTCTGACCCAACATTAATAGTAAATCAATTAAATAAGACACAACTACGCAATAACTGCTAACAGTGACGCATGTGAAAAAGCATTCGAGGTTGTCACAGAAAATTGGCGAGGATTAATTAATAATGACAGTAAAATTCAATATCTGTAAAATTATGGAGTCCCAAAAAGAAATTACTAAAAAAGAAGATACCGTTAATTACACAAATTGAGGTCCGAAAATGGTGCATATTGACGATAGTAGTAGGAGGAAGTCGTCTGTTATTGGTGTTTTAAGAAATGAACACTCGATTAATTCAAAAAGTATAGAGATAGGGAGAAACTTATACATTTACTAACACATGTGCTTTTGATTTCGTTTTCCATGAATTATGCACTGCATATGTGGACGGTAAAGATTATGTGTTATTCGTACGAATAATCGAAAAACTAACATTTTTTGAGTTAATATCACATTCGGTAAGAAATGGAGTTAACACGTAAAGTTAAGGGAAAGGAACACAAATATTGTTGTACATACTTACAACTGGGCACATTGTTTATCGGCATTTTCGAGTTAATAAGACCACTACATCTAATTATATCATTAAAGAAATATTCAACAACTTTCCATCTTATAATTTAATTAAAACATGCAAGAATTGTAATTGTAACTCCAATTTGCTCCCGTTGGATTTAATATAGTTGTAAGAAGTATTAAACAGAGTATTTCTATCCAGTTTTGTTAACGTCGGCCCTACAAAACTGCGACCGCTAAAATTGCGTATGCTTTTGGATTTAAAATTTTTATAGAAATTACACCTTATATGTTAGTAGGAAGACTAAAATGGATATAATTGAATTTTACGGAAAACTGGCCGATATTTCATTACAAGTGAATCTGCAAAGCCCGGACTTATTATTATTTTAGGAGTTTTATAAGTTTTATACCTCCACATTGAAGTGCATTAACAGCAATTGGCCATTTTGTATGTCACTCTTGGCGTAATCGCAAATTTGAAAAATGTGGTGACGCGATAAATCACTTTTGTAAACAGAACCCTGTTGAAATAATTAATATGTAATATTTAGTATATACTATGTATTTGAATTATTAGTAAAGCTTGTATTTTTTTGCATTATTATTATTCTTTAAGCTTTTCTATTTTGTTATTTAGAAAGTAATTCTAAATGCACAAGTTATATTTAATTTTTCCATAATGCTTTCAATACAACTTGGTTAAAATACGATTATGTAAGTAACATTACATAAAAACTACACTGATGTTTATAATTCACCTCAGCCCACGTTATCTTGAATTACAATCTTGCTATCAACATTTTCTTAGTTTTATGGTCTAGCTATGTAATACAAACTGTCTGGAAAATACGAAGTATTGTTTAAAACACGTGTGAACGGGACACATTTTGTTTTAAACTTTGTTTAAATGTATTTTTGAATAAAGATGTCTTTTTAAGATTTCTAATAAGTGTCATTGAATAGAGCTCAACTTTATCACATAACTAGTCTAGAAATATGATTAAATGATATTAAATATTTTAAGTTTTTTTAATTTATTTACATCAGCATACACACAATAGATGATATTGTGTACCTAAATTAATATTTTCTTATAGTACCTCTTTGACACTCGAAATTGTAAAATTTAGTCCTTTACGTTAACGACCTATCGTGCAACCTGCAATCTATAGTTAACGCAGATTTTCTTATAGTGTCCTTTTGACAGTCGAAATTGTAAACTTTAATCCTTTAAATCAGAGATTCGTCGTTTGAGTATCCACAAGCTACACTTTAACGCGGATTTGTTGTAGTGCACTTTTATACACTCGTAATTAATTACTGTTGAAACGTACAAAATTTATAGTTTCATTGCAAATAGTTTTCGTAGATAATGTAAAAGTCTCAAATTATTAAATATTTATGGAAACTTTCACAGTTATTATTCATAATTAAAACAATTTTTGGATAAACTGTGGCCTTACATTTATTTATCAATTGTATTAATTGTCAATTTGAGTTGTCAATTTTATTGAAAAATAAAGCAAATAGTTTTCGAAACGTTTAATTTTATTAAAGTTACACAGTTTATCCAAAAATTGTTTTAATCTCAAATTATTGTTAATTAAACGCGTTTAAACTAAATAAAGACCTTAAAATGTATAAAAGACATTTTCAAAAGCATAAAATTATACATGCCTATAGCATTTCTGTTCACGCCATATTGGATTATGATGTTGCGTATAATATCGAAGCTTACTATGTATTTCTGCCTGCGCCATCTCGGATTATGATGTCATGCCTACATGCATTCAAGTTTAGCGTATTCTGTAAATGGCATAAAATTCAATTCCAAAACATCCTGTTACCACAAAAATTCAATTTAAAACACTCTATATATCGACATAAATACATTTCCGAAATACCGTGTATATATGAAATCTCATTAAGAACCAATTAAGATACCATTAAAATGAAAAAGGGTAGGGGGAAAGTGACACAATTTTACTACCGGTCCTACAGATCATAGAAATGATTAGAGACTCTTTAGAGTAATGAATGATGTACACGTTAAGCTTGACTTAGATTATGTCATGAGCTTCAAAAATATGAGTGGTTCTATCATTTCTCCAGCCCCTCCCATAAGTTTCTTTAAATATGTTTTAAACGAACGAGATATAACTGTGAACAGGTTTGGTAAAACCAACTACCAACGAAACACAAACAGCACCACCCTTTAGTACCTCCTAAAGGATTCCTTATATGTTTAAAGCGAAACAGATACAAACGTCATAGTTTTTAGTACAATCAATCACTAAATTAATACAAACAATCCCACATGATTTCAACTTAAAAAAAATTTATAGAAAGGGGAGGGCCACCATTACTGCAGCCCCTTCCACAAGTTTCCTTAAATGTGTTTTTAGACAAAAGAGATACAGATGTCAAACTTTTAGTACAATAAACTACTAACAAAATACAAGCGGTTCTACATGGTTTCATCTTGAAAATGTTTACGGTGGCGTGCCACCATTTCTCCAGCTCATCTCATAAGTTTCCTTAAATAGTATTTAGACGAGAGGGATACAAACGACAGAAACTTTAGTACAATTAACTACTAGCAAATACAAATATTTTCATGTGATTTCAACTTGAAAATATTTATGGTGGGGAGCTATTATTTCTCTAGCCCCTCCTATAGGTCTCCTTAAATATTTTTTAGGCGCAAGAGGTTCAAACATCAAAATTTGTTGGTGTCTGCTCCGTTAGCAGCTATAAACAATTATAGTAAATTTCTTGATAATCTACTTTAGTTACGTAATCTTTGTTTGGTTTTAGAATGAAGCAGACACGCTGTTTCGAAGCTGCATTGATTTTTATCAACCAGTTCAGGATTAAAACCCTTCCTACAACGGATCTTAATATTTACGACCCGTAATGTTACCTGTTAATGACCCTTGTATGCTCGGTCTAGACGAATGTCTACTTAGTCACCCTAGAGATCTCACCAAATAAATTTAATTAACGACTTATATATTTCAGCAAGTAATAACAGAGATTTACGATGTATACATTTATTGAAATTTCCAAAATTAAAAAAATGAATAATAATTCGACAATAATCATTTACAACATTAAATCACACAATCATATACGAACAAGTAATGTTTACAAACCTTCGGTTGTTTCCCTTTTCAAACGGCTGACAGGTAGTAAACAAGACTTTATAATGTTTAGTTAAATGCGAAATGGAAAGAACTTCTGGTTTGTTTGTTATATTTATTTATTTAAAATAAAGCACATTTTTATTTTTGTAAAATTAATTATCTAGCACTTCGTTTGTTCAATGTACGTTTCTTAGAGAGTTAAGCAAAACATTTACGGTTAATTTCGGGAGCGTATTTTCTACGATGTTAAAACTACTAGATTTCCTTCTGATTCTGCGAAGTCCAGGTCGATTGTATTTAAAAGGATTTACATCCCTTTTAAATAATCCAATTCAAACTAGCGGTCTTCTCTTTAAGATTTGGCCTATGAACTTTGGAAAATTTAACTTTAATGATGTCACAGCCCTCACATGTGTGACACAAATTAAACCATTTACATCCTCTATTTTCAACGGACCTTACAACTTCGTTACGCTTGATTGATTCAGCAGCGATATTCACGCACAAGCAAAAGATAAAGCAGAAATTGCGTCTTCTGATCTTATATAGATTTTAGGACATCCCACTAGTGTATTTTCTAATCAATGGCTGATTCCAGATTTGAAAAATTTTGGTTTCATGTTTGAAATAACGAACATTACATTTCCGTTCAAATCGAGGTGTTTTTCCTCTGAATTTTACAGCTTCGGACCCCGGTTTCTTTTATAGTCGGCAAAAGGTACTTCCCTTTTGGGGGTGTCTTTACCCTACGAAATTTTATGTAAAACATTTCATTGCATAAGTCCGTTTTACTTCCCGATTCTTTGAAGCTGGTCATATTACACACGTTTTAAAATCACGCGCAATTCGTTTATTACCGCATTTTACAACTAGTACCCTTATGAATTTTGATAGTCTGTGAAACTTAGATTAAACTTAGTGCTACTGGTTACTTTATATTATAGCAAACTTATATTAGAAATTTAAACTAAACGATGGTTTATTTAATTTTCTAATGTTAGAACACGTAATTATTTGCTTACTAATTATAATGACTAACATTGTATTACAATAAACTACTAACGAAATACAAACGACTTAGTACCTTGTTAGAGGATATCGCGTGCACCCATAGATCATGCTTAAAATGTACTTATTTCCGCGTTTCGTCAACGGAAATGGTCCCGTAATATCTATAATCCCTCGAGGCTATGGTTTCGGTACCAACACCATATATACCACTTCCTCCCTGTACTTCCTTGCAGCGCCGAGCTTCTGATATGTGTGGAACGATTCGCAATAATCCTTAATTGTGTTCCTTTATTAGGCCACCAGTAATGACCTAATATATTTTTCTTACACCTGTTCGTTTTATCTTGTCTAAACGCATGAAATTCCTCTAGAAGTTTGTCATGCAGTGTAATAGGAACTTTTATCTGCGATATGTCGACTTGATTTTGTTCATGTGGAATTTTCACGTAGCGACGTGCCCTTATAAGAGGGCCGTCTTTGTTCTTAAACTCGCCTACTTTGTTGCTATGGCTTCATATTTGCGAATACACCGGTTTTAATTCAGTATCCGCCTTTGATGCTTCATTAATTGTTCGCAGGATATGTTTTTTAGCGGAGTATGTTCTAAATTTCTAATTCCTTAACTTCCTTGTTAATAACCTCCAATATTTCCGGTATGTCAGTTTTTTGGACTTTCTCTGAAAGCTATTTCTGTTAAATGCCCGTATCTGGAATACTAGTTTTGGAATTCGGTTTCTCCGCCGTTTCATCCACGTTAGCACGTACTCTATATCTTGTAATTATGTTCACTTCTTCGATCTCTGAGTGTGAGTTCGTGCCTAATATAAGGTCATAAGGCAAGATACTCTACCATCCTGCTTCTAGATAGCCCGTCTATATGTTACTGTGAACTTGCACTCTAGATACTGGCATGGTAATAGCTTCCGGAAGGATACCTGCTTAAGGTGAACCAATTCGCCTGTGAATTCCTGTGGTTTTACCAATTCCTTTTTGATCGAACTAGTTAATGCCCCGGTGTCGTACAATGCCGTTTCCGGTTGCCTGTTCACATATCTGCTGAATTAGAATTCGTTAAAGCCAGCTTCTGGTTTTCCTGCGAAACTGCTTAAGTGCAGCACTCTCTTCTAAAACAACTTATGATGCGTAGCTTTGCGCACATGCAGTATTTGTGCCTTATCCTTTTTGTCAACTCATTGTGGCATTATCTATAGGTTGATTAGATTTATTGATTCCGTTGCTCGAGTTTCCTTTTCCGTTTTTGTGGAATTTATTTTTGTAATAGAATGTGGGCGATTTCGGCTTATCTTCCGTATAAACTATTTTTTTATTTTCTGCATATTTTTCGGCTAATTCCGCTGCCACTTCTAAATTCTTAAGCAAGTGATCCTGAAGATAATCTCGTTATACCTTGGACAATCTTTCGTAAAACTTCTCTTGCATTTATAATTTGTTTTAATTTGTCTACGCCTAAACTTACCATTGTATAATCATTTATCTACCTTTAGGCGTAATGTAATTCCGAGTTCTATGTACGTCTTGTTATCGAGATTGCGTGCGCCGCGAACTCGTCTTTGATCATGCTCCGGCCTAAAGCGTAAACTTTAAGAACGCTTCGTTTAATTGTCACGTAACCTTTAATTTGCTCAACTTCTAGGTGAGTATACGCTTCTAATAACTTCCTTAATAAAGCTCTACCCAGTATTATCCCTATTTAAGCCTACTAACTAAATTTATGCACTGCCCTTTTTCAAAGAAGTGGAAGTGTGTGTCTACAGATTATTTGCCTTTATTCATTTCTCGAAGGAGAAATACGACAAGAGATTACGCCTCCTCTAGGACATAGGAATGATTTTTCGCGTGACTTTCGCCTGTTTTATTTAGATTGATGGCACAAGTCAGTATGTGTTTTTCAGCTTGTATCGTTAAACTGTTTGTTCCACCTCAATTTATTTTCGTTCCGATTCACTTGTAACGAGTGTTCGAGGCCCTGTTCTGTGGACGTCAAAATATGTAACGAGTTGGGCTAGTTCTTGATCGTAATGGATGTTGGGACTTAGTTCAAACACTGAAAAATGCATACCGCTGGATAGCTCCATTGTAGTCAAGGAAAGGTCCAGGACAGTATTTTGGATGTAACGGCAGTCTTCTAAAATTTATCTTAATATATACAAGTTAAAATTATTTATACGGTTTCGTCCCAGTGTGAACTAAGATTTATTAAAGGTTCTAGATTGATAATATTTACAGTTTCGGTTTTGATACACTCTGTATATGTACATTTTAGTCATGACTTTGTTCTAATTAGTTTAATTAAAACCTGATATTTGATTTAGTTATTGTTTATAGGCTTTTTACCTTTGTCATTTATTTATAAAGCTCGGTGTACATACTTGTGTTGTTATACTGTATGTATGTTCAATTTTGTGATACAATTTAATGTATTTTATTTAGTTAACCTTGTTTGCAAACTATCTTTTGAAATTTGTACATGCTCGGAACTCTATATTCTGAATAATTTATTTTTATTCAGATTTTACTTTCATTTTTATGTCATATTTGAACTACACTTGCAGTGCACTACTTTAATACCTGAGTGTATTTTTATACCTTTAAATGGGAAGTCTTAAGACAGTAAATCATTTATTTCTAATTAATAAACGTTGCTATTTACAGTTTGAATTTAAGTCTAGTTTGAAACCTATTTAAAATAGCTGGCGCTTGCTTCTATTTGTATTGGGGATACTAGAGGGCGCTTAAATGCGCTTTCGTTGAAATGTTAATCGATCGCAAAGATTTATGGGTAGTATATCAAAATGACGAAGTTTGTTTGTGTGTTCGCGGTGCAATTATTTATGCAGTTTTCATCGGTTTTTGGTGCATTGGGTAAATCAAATTTAGTGAAGGTTTAATTGTTCTTAACTTGGGGTTACTTAGATAAAGGGAGAAGCGACATCCACAAAAGGGGGTTGTCAACATGTACTTTAATACCCGAGCTAGGACTGGATCTCCGTACCGTAGAGGAAGTGAATAAACCGCAGTGCTTTTTAACAATACGGTAAGTTTCAGAACTATTAACCCTTTTGTCAAGCGGTTTAAAATTGTTTAATTTGAAATCAAAGTGAAATACACGGTAAAAAACTTCGTGATTTCCGTAGTACTACGTCTTCTGCAAAAGAGCGCTATTTTCTATTCAATTTAAAGAATTCCGGCTTATGTTTGCCCTTCGTTCGTTTTATTGCTAATATTTAATTTCGAAAATTATACCAAGATACTCTAAGTTCGTGAATTTAAAGTCGGTAAAATAGAGATAAAACACCTCGCTATTTAGGGATGGTTTACAATATTGTACCCTTCAGCGTTTCTGTGCTCTAGGAAGTCAGAAATCACTTAATCTCAAGGAGCGACCCTTACTCTCTGGAGTTAGAATCAACTTTCTTTTAAATGGCCTAACGTAGCGGCTTTTATAGTAAACTCGTTATCAATGAATTCAATTAGAAGAAAACTTTCTGACTTACGGGGCTCATCTAAATAATAATGATTATACTATTAGATGAGCTATTTTTATATCCTAGGATCAGTAGCAATTTATTTTGAAGGCATTGCTCCTGTACAAAACTAATTAATAATATGTCATTATCAGCTAAACCATTCGGATTAATTCGTTCACAATTTTACACAATACAGTAATAATAAAT